>SNQJ01S0053251.1:0-43779 GCA_010110895.2 Picea sitchensis
CAAGGACAATCACGCATTCCTATTTATATTAACGCGTGTGTGGTTTAGGAATGTGCACGTGATTTAGGAATGCATGTGTGTTCCTAAAGCACATGTGTGTTATTTGAATTTCAAATTTTTTTAGGAGGGAGTGACAATTCTAGCATACATGTTTGCTGAGTTGGTTGCCCCAGATTTATGTTTCAGATGAAAAACCTAGTGGTTCAGTATGCAAATGCATACAAACCTCTATTTTTATGAATTCCTCTCCATATCTTTGTTTTTGACATTATTTGTCTATAGGCTACATAGTTCAGTTATTGACGAAATTACATAAACATATAGAGTTGTTTGTGTAGATTCCAAATATACATTTTTTTTTAAATTAATAATGTTTAATATTTTTAATATATTTTTGTCTTGACATATATCAAAATAATATAATACATACATATCTTATTTCTTCTATAAAAAAAATTTGTCTTAACCATTTCTCGAATGAGTTATATGCGACACTAGATGAGATCGATATCTACGATCTTAAAAAAGAAAAAAATGATCATGTTAAGACCCTCTTGGCCTAGATGAACAAAAGGCATTGTAATTTCAGGGATATGTTGACTTTGATAATTTAAAAAATATATAAAATTAATATTATAAATTTCCAAAAAATTCACCGCACCAACAAAAACATATACCTTACATTTTGTTGGAAAAATAAGATACCATTGTTAGAAAAAATAAAATTTCACATAGTTTTTCACAATTTCTATGAATAAAAGTTATATATTCGGAACTCTAATTCATTTTCCTACATTTCATCTTCTTACACCATATTCAAATTCATTGTAAAAGTACCTTGAATAATCCCTCCAAGTTAAAATATTGTTATTTTTGCAAGTTTTCATTGCCACTAACACATCATGAGAAACCATCATTATCTTATACTCACTTATATATTACCATGGTCTCTCGGGTACTGGTAGTGGTGTATACAATCCTAAATTTGTATTCCTTTCTTTGGCAACTTGATAAATTATACAACACTCAAGAAATTTCTTAACATCCTTGTCAATGCTAGGTCAAAACTATATTTCTCTCACTAATCCCATGGTATTTTCAATGCCAAAATGTCCATCTAAACCTATGGTATGTATCTCTCTAATAATATTCATCCTCATTGAGCTTTGTGGAATGCATAAACTTTGGTTCTTAAACAAGAAAACTTCTTCAAGATGAAAATCCAAATATGGCGTTCTATCAATTCCAAGACTCTAAAAAATCTTAATCTTCTGCATACAATTCTTTTATAAGTTATAAGCTAACAACTTCAACTGAGAAATTATTCAGCAACATTATCCTTCGACTCAACTCATATACAATGTTATTCGACTTTCCATACCTGTATTTTGAAACTAACGAATAACTTTGCAAAAATTCTACCCATTTGGAATGATTTTGATTTAACTTACCATGCCTATTGATGTACTACAACACCTTATGATATGTAAATAAGAAAAACTCTTTTGGAATAAAGTAATGTCACCATTTCTTCAAGGCATTTACAATAGCATAAAGCTCTTGATCATAAACAAAGTACTTGTTCTTAGCATCATTCAAGTTCTTGCTGAAGAATGAAATCAATATTCCTTCTTTGGTCAAAACTACTCCAATTGCTTAACCACTTTCATCAAATTCCACTTGGAATACTTTATTGAAATATGGAAGTGTGAAAACTGGTTTTTTAGTTACCTTTTTCTTCAAATATTCAAATCACTTCATGGTTTCTAGTTTCCACTTAAAATTTCCCTTCTTCATGGATTCACTAACTCATGCACAAATCTCACTGAAATTTATGATAAATGTTATGTAGTAGCTTGACAAACCATGGAAACTTCTCACATCAAATGTACACTTAGGTGTTGGCCACTCCAATATAGCCTTAACATTTTCAGGATCCATCTTCAAACCTTCATTGGAAATCAAAAATCCCAATTGTAATAAATCTTCCTCCAGAAATGTACATTTCTTCAAATTTATCAACAATTTATGTTGTTTCAACCATTGTAGCACCTTTATCACATGCTCTAGGTGTTCTTATTTTGTCTTTCTTAAAATAAAAATGTCATCTAAGTACACAACAACAAACTTAACCAAA
This sequence comes from Picea sitchensis, assembly GCA_010110895.2. Taxonomy (NCBI): domain Eukaryota; kingdom Viridiplantae; phylum Streptophyta; class Pinopsida; order Pinales; family Pinaceae; genus Picea; species Picea sitchensis. Next base: position 2,138 of record SNQJ01S0053251.1, read on the forward strand.
AATGGTTTCAAAACTTCATTCATAACTCTCATGAATGTGTTGGGTGCATCGCTCAGTCCAAATGGCACAACTAACCAATGAAACAACCCATCCTTTCTCTTGAATGTTGTCTTCCAATCATCACCTTCTGTATATGAATCTTATGGTAATCACTCTTCAAGTCAGTCTTTGAAAAGTAATTGGCCCCACTCAAGAAAACCATGAGGTCACTCATCCTTGGTAAACAAAGTATGTACTTCATAGTAATCTTGTTAATATCTCAGGAATTAGTACACATTCTCCATTCACCTCCTTTCTTGGGCGATCCATAAATACTTAGATGTCAAATTACACTTTAAACACACATCAACATATAAACTTAATTGGAAATTATGATCATCTTGACTATTTTCAAATAAACATGTCTATTCCCTTACTTATCCAAAATATCATTAACTATTTAATAACTTGTAGAAAGAAAAATTCAAACATGGAGAAAAATATTAACAACAAAGATCAAGACACATTTCACAAGTTGATAATGGAGTTCACCCATCTTGGGGTACGTCTTTGGGTCTACTTCCTAATAGTGAGACTGCTCTATTAATGCTCAAATGCTTGATGCAATGATGACTTACAATGGAAAATTTGAATACGCCCTTCAATTCTACTGCTCAAACCAAGAAAAAGAGGTCACCACTAAATTCCTCTCGAAATTATTATAAAAATGAGTACTAATACTCTATAATTATCTCAAAAGTTCCGAAGGATGAAAATAGAATGAGAATGAACTTTTTTGGCATGCAAAAGGATGAAATATAACTCACTCCAAGTTCTTGACACACAAATCAATGTCAAATTAAACTCACTTCAATTTTTTTACATCTTAGTACCGCATGGTGCAATGGAAACAATATGGTGTTTATATAGTGGAGGTCGGGGGTCTGACCCCACTCGATACACTATATTCCCATATTGGTGTGGTTATCAAATTAATTATATATCCATTGGAAATATTTACCAATGAGGAATGTTGGTGCAATGCTTGGAGTGTTCTTCCATTGGCAAATAAGTTAGGAAGAGGTTTCGAGTTTCAAACCGTGGACCTTCCATCCATTTTTCATTTGTTATAATAATGGAGTTAAATACAATAAACCTTGATGGAATTTACAAGTTGCACGGTAGCATAGTTGGTTTGAATGGGTATTTTAAGTCATTGGAATATTACCTCTGAGGTCAGGGGTTTGATTCCCTTCGACCCAAACCAATTTTGATACCCTTATCCAATATTGGAAAATCAGAAGGTGCCCACTACCACATGTTATCTTCTAATTTCTCCACATCATATCCATGTAACTTGTACAGTCACCTAATTTCTTCATCCACCGCCTCATTGTTGTACCTACCACGTCACTGTCATACCTACCATGTCATCACCGTACCTTTCACCTCCCAACATGTAATCCTTCCAGTGATGCCATGTGGCATTTGCAAAGTCCATGTTGTCTGTACAATCCATGTTTCCACATATAGTAATTCCACATGTCCATATGTGACATTGCAACATCACTTGAATGTACCATCCATACTACCATGTGTCATCCTGTGTTGATGCCATGTGGCACCCCTTTTTGATCTTCTTATTTTTTCCGAAAATTAAAAATGTCATAACTTCCTCGTATGATGTTTGTTCAAGGCCATTCAAATTATGTTGGAAATATCTTGTCGAGCAATACACAACGAAGTCATTTTCATAAGAATTTGATACTATGAATTTTTTGTCATTCCAAATCCTCTAGGATCACACCTCCCCATTGTGGAACTTTTAGACCTCCAAAATCATGGATGACATAGAAACTTAGTGATGATAAAGATTCCTCAGGTATCTATCCAATTTCTTGAAATGAAATTCAATTGATCTCTATCCTAGAACTAATATTTGTCATGGAACTCTATCTTGAATATCCATATTGAAATTCCATATTAAATCTCCATATTTGTACTCCATCTTGGAACTCCATCTTGGATCTTATCTCCATCTTGCAACTACTCCATCTTGAATTTCCATCTTGGATCCCCATGTTGGATCTACATCTTCAATCTTCATCTTGGATACATTTTTCATCTCCATCTTCATATTGATCTTCTTCTTCGAACACCATATTGAATCTCCATATTGAACTTCCATATTGGATCTCCATATTGGAAATCCATCTGGGATATCCATCTTGGACCTCCATATTGAATCTCCATCTTGCACTTCCATATTGGATTTTCATCTTGGATATTCATCTTGGTACTCCATATTGGATCTTCATCTTGGGCCTCCATCTTGAATCTCCATCATGAAATTCCATCTTGTAACTCCATCTTGGATCTGATCTCCATCTTGGAACTCCATCTTGAATCTCCATATTCAACTTCCATATTCTATCCCCATCTTGGAACTCCATCTTAGATCTTCATCTTGGATATGGATTTGTCTCCATATTGGAATTGATCATTTTGGTGCTAATAATGCCATGGACCATCTTGGCTTCACTATTCTTGTACTTATTTATGTATCTATTGGAGCCTTTGACTGAAATTCTTGTTCATTTCTTTCACTCGCTTCCCTAAAAGTAAAATCCAAACATGTTTTCCCAAGCAACTGTATTGTTTCAATTTCTTCTTTACAAGGCATTACAAATTCATCTTACATGAACATGGCACTTAAATAACATACTTATGATGTACATATCATAAAGAATACATTTTAAATGACATTCAATCAAAAACCACCTATTCTTATTTCACTCTTTTAATAAGTATTCTACCTCCTTACTTCATACAAAGAAGACTATTTCCATCGTAATTTGAAACAATGGAAACATAATCTAGAAGGACTACATATGCATTATAACTTTTATATTTACAATGATAAACATTAATGTTCCATTTTAGGATACTTGCCAAAAATGGAATCTTCCTAGATACCTATCCTGGGAAGGGTTATGTGGTATTTTTCATGGACTCCTTCTTCCAACACTGCTATAAAGAGCCTCACAAATACCTATATCAGACACTATCTATGACATTGTCTCTAAATACGAATTCGAGAACCCACTGGATCAAATTATAGGCCATATAAGCAACCTATATAATCTCTCATTTTTTACACCAAGCACCATTGTTGTGTCCTGAGTATCTTTCTATGAATATACGAGTACATGTCCATCATGGAACATAAATCCATATCCCTGATCTTATAAATATGATACTGAGAACAAATTCACTTTCAATTATGGAACACGAAAATTGTTTTCTATCCCCAGATATCCTCCCAACTCAAGTTGAAATCTCACATATCTAACTCCCTTCATTGCATATCTAGTATTAGTCCCAGATCCCACATATCAGTCTGAGTCTATTTATGAAAAACTAAGGAATATTGACCTTATGCCCGTCATGTGGTGAGATGAGCCACTATCCACAAACCATGCCTCCATGTTTTCATACACTACACTACTAATACAAGTCATAAAAAACAATTCCTTCTCATATTTCTTAGAAAGATTATCAACTTCAATTAAGGTTCCTACCCATCTCCTTGTAAATGATTTCACATATTCCTTATTCTTGTTTGGATGGAGTTGTGTATAAAGTGTCCAACACTATTCAATTTAGTGACCACTCATACCACAATGAGTGAAAAAATTCTTGTTCCTATTTTGGAACGACAATCCTTTCTTGTCATTTCCCTTATTGTGCTTTGTGAAATGAACTTTTATTCTTTCCTCTTTATTGGATGAATTCTTCTACAAGGATTGTCTCTTCCAACATTTATCCATACAATGGTTATTAAATCCATAGAAAACACATGGATACATAGACCACAAGTTTTGTGTTACTGGACCATTCTTTCCACGATTAAATAAAACATTGGGAGGATTACCAAACCTTTTGGGACTACACTTTATGCTAGTCTCACGAGTGGGAAATGTCTTCATTCCTTCCTTGTAATCCTTGCCTCTTATTGAATATGCTTCACATTTGATGCATTTCCCATGGATGGAAGGTTGTTCTAGTAGAACAAATGTCTCATGAATTATATAAACCTCTTCATTTGAAACTTTCCTTACTTCAGTTGTCTTAGAGAATTCGCCATATCCTTATTTTCCATATCCCAATCCTGCATAATGAAGTCTCCCCTCAATCTAGATGGGATTAGTCATTCCTTGTCCATTTATTCCAATACTGTTTCCATCATATCCCATATTGGTTAGTAACTTAGAACAAATACCTCTAATGTTCTTCTCAAAATCACCAAAGGAATCATTTTCACCTTCATGGGAAGAAAAAGAACATGACATATCATCTTCATGGCATACCTTGATTACTGTTTTTAAACCTTTTGTAGAAGATGGATTCTTTTGCATGATGGCCTTTTCATTCTCCACTTGCTCAGTTTTATGTAATTGTTCCAACATCTTGTCTTTGGCATGCAACTCACTTTCCAATTCTTGAATAATTCCCCTGAGAAATTATTCATGGAATACCAATAGATATTCAAGCCATTGCTTCTCCTCCTTTAGGTATTGTAGTTTCATTCTCAATTAAGAGTTTTCCTTATGAATTCGTCGATGCATTTCTTTCTAAAGCCTTGATTTAATTAGATATCTGACTATTGTATTCCTTTAAAAAAAAAAAAAAAATTCATTCAAACAAGGAGTTTTCAAGCATTCTTTCACCTAGCTTGAGTTTGGACCTCATAAGCATTCACTTGAAAATACTTATCAAACCATCTCTGATACTAGCTTGATTCGAAAATTCCTTAGATGTCATAGATTTAAACCTTGTACAATATTTTATGCAAACATATTTTTAGTAAAAGAACAAAAAATATATAATGGAAACTAAAAACGTTACATAGATATTTTTCCCCTGAAAACCCAAACCGAGAAAACCATCATATTCTGTATTCATTCAAAATCATACATTGTTTACAATACAATATACATATATGAGCCAACAACATCCAAAACCCTAACCCAATGACCTAGATTAGTCAAAAACCCTAATTCCTTAACCAGAAATAAAAAACCATCGGAAAAAACCATGTGCCAAAAAACCACCCAACAATGGACATGAAAATCAAGGCAACATGAAAAATGAGGCAAAAATGTGACACGTTTCCCAAGGAAAATTGGTTTTTACACTAGATATAGTCACGCAAAGAATGTACCACATACCCAACAAAATTAATCTTTAAACACACATCAACATTTAACCTGATTCAGAAATTATGATCCTCTTAACTATTTACAAAAAAAGATATGAATTCCCTTACTTATCCAAAATATCATTAACTGATAAATAAATAGAGAAAATAAAAATGTGAACATGGAGATGAATATTAACAACAAAGATCAAGGCACATTACACAAGTTAATAATAAAATAACTCATCTTGGGATATGTCTTCGGATCCACCTCCAAATAGTGAGACCACTCTATTAATGCTCAAATGCTTGATACAATGATGACTTACAATGGAAAATTTGAATACACCATTCAATTATACTGCTCAAACCCATAAATAGGGGTCACCATTGAATTCCTCTCGAAATTATGAGAAAAATACACTATATACTTCTCTCAAAAAGTCCCAAGGCTCAAAATATCATGAGCATAAACTATCTTATCATGCAAAGATGCAATGGAACTCACTCCAAGTTTTTGGCATGCAAATCGATCCCAAAAATAACGTACTTTGATTTCTTGGAATATTAGTACTACGTGGTGCAATGGAAATAATGTGTTGTTTATATAGTGGAGGTCAGGGGTTGAACCCCAACCGATCCACTATATTCCCATATTGCTGCAATTATCAACTTAATTAGATATCCATTGGTAGACATTACCAATGAGGACCTTTGGTGCAATGGTTGGAGTGGTTTTTTATTAGTACATAAGTCACATGGTGGTCATGGGTTCCAATCCATGGGCCTTACCCCCATTTCGCATTTGTTACAATAACAAACTTAAATACAATCAACTCTAATGGACTTTAAAAGTGACATATTAGCATATTTTGTTTGGATGGTTAGTTTAATTTGTTGGAATATTACCGCTAAGGTCAAGAGTTCGATTCCCTTCAACCCAAACAAATTTTGATGCCATTAGAAAATATTTTCCAATTGAAAGGTGCCACGCGTCACCTTCTGATTTTTCCACATCTCCACCATGTAACCTATACAGTCACCTACATGTGTTAGCTTCCATATCACTATCATACTCTCCATGTCATTTTCATACCTACGATATCAACACTGTACCTACCACCTGCCAAATTGTCATACTTCCACGTGTCATCCTTGTAGTGATGCCATGTGGAATTCATACAGTCCATGTCATCCATATAGTCCATGTGTCCACCTCTGGTATTGCGACATTTCCATGTGTGATTCTACCATGTCACTTCAACGTACCATCCGTACTGCCACAAGGAATCTGGTGGTGATGCCACGTGGCACCTCCTTTTTCACTTTTGCATGTTTTTTCTGAAACTTCAAAAGGCCATGACTTCCCCATACAATGTCAAGAATAATTTTAAGGATGGAATTTTATTTTTAAATGTAGAAACCTTGGCAAATCTTACTAGTCCTTAATATGCCAACTATAAATGTTTGGCAATATTTTTGTAAAAATATTCAAATTTCTAAGGACTTTATATAGTTTGTAAAAAGTTTTGGCAATTTTTAAGGTAGAATAATTTTATCCTATAGAATTTGGGAGAATCATTTTTAGAATGGTGAATATTTTTTTGGGAAAAAGCATGGAAAATTACCCAATGGGAGAAATTTAGCCCCTAAAATTTTCCTTCTATGATGTCTGTTTGAATCTGTTCAAACCACGTTGGAAATATCTCGTCGAGCTCCATGCAACAAAGTCATTTTCATCGGCATTTGGGACTATAAATTTTTTAATGTTCTGGATCCTCCTGGATCATTGGGTGTCAAAAATGTGCATACAACACACGTACTCAAAATATCTTTGATCATTCATCTCTTAACAAGCTCTTTCCCATGCTTATTTAATTTCTCACTCTCTACTAGAGTTATCCTATTAGGAGATTTATTTGGTAGAATTGATCCTGGTATCAAATCAATCTGATGTGATATTCTTCTTAAGGGAGGTAAACCTGCTAGTATATCATCTCCAACAATCTCCTTAAAATGAATCAACAAAAGTTTAATTTCTGGTGGTACATGACTCATTTTTTTGATCTTCAAAACTTCTCTTGGTACTAAGGCCAAACATAAATGATTTTTCATATTATCTCTTAATAATTCCTTAGCTGAACACAACATAATGTGACTATTGTTGGAAATATTTATGTTGTACTTTCCCTTGCTATCATTACCACCCAACTCATTCTCCACCATTGGCTCCAATCTGTATCAATTTCCATCATTTAAAAATTCATAAGTATTCCTCCTTCAATCATGGAAATTTTTTATGTCAAACAACCATGGTCTTTTCAGTAGTATGTGACAAGCATCCATCTCTCCTATGTCACATAATATTTTCTCACTAAACTTTCCAATCTGAAAACTCAACAAGCATTGCTCATTCGCAATCACATGTTGTCCTCTTTTCAACCATGGAAACTTGTATAGATTTTCATGTGGAATTCTTTGCAAATTCAATTTATCCATTACTTCTGTGGATACTAAATTTTATGAACTTTCTCCATCTATGGAAAGATGAGAACAATTATCCTGACTTTTTCATTTAGCTTTGAACACTTTCTTTCTTTGTTCAGGCTCTTCTGCTACCTTTGTCTCAGGATTGACTAATAATCTTATAAACTTCAAGTTTTATCATTTCTCTTATTTAATTGCTTCCACATTCCCACCAACGATCACTCTTTCATTCTCTTGAGTAACTTATGTCATAGCCTCGGTTCTTCTTGTTGCACTTTGTCTCTTTGGAAATTTTGATGCTTTATGACCCTCTAATCCACATCTATAACATGTAATCACATACATACATCGACCAAAACCTTTTCCTTTGCCAACTCTTATTCCTCTTTCTTTATTCTAATTGTTAGTCACTTCATCCTCCTTTTCACTGTCTTTAGCAACACTTGTTTTTCCTATGTCTCTAGTTCCTTTTCCCTGAAACTTCTACCTCAATATTTTGATAACATTTTCTTCCACCTTCAAAGAAACTTTATATTCTTCATCTACATTATGAATGTAGTGTGTACTCATCTCATCTTGAATTTTATACTTCAACCCTTTCATGTATCTTGCCACTCTTTGATAGTTTGGTTTCTTTATCCTTGAACTAAGGGATATTTTGAAAAAATCCTCTATATATTTACGAAAAAATGTCTCCTTCTACTGTAAGTTTTTCACTTGTATACAAAAATTATATTGGTGATCTATAGGTAAAAATTTCTCTTTAATTTTTCTCACCATATTGATCCAGGTTTTAATCTTTCCTCATCGGTTATATACTCTATCTTTCTACATCATATCCCACCATAATGTAGCATGACTAGTTTTCAACTTCATCATGGAAAACTAAAACCAATTAGGGTCTTGGATATTTTCATACTCGACATATATTTCAATCTCTCCTATCCAATCAATGAGAATATCTTCTTTCAAACTAATGTCGTAGAATGAAACTTCCACCACTTCACTACCTCTTTCTTTCAGAAAAGATATTAATTGTGTTGTTGGGTCTTCTTCCTAGGCATTACTCTCTAATTTAGGTTCACTTTCTGACTCTGAATTTGTTTCATAAAATCCATACCTTTTGGTTTCCATTTCTTCAATTATATTTCATAATTCCTCTAGTTCTCTAGAACCCCCTTGTACAACTTCTGGTATTCTTGGCGTCATCCTTACAAGTTTTCTTGAATCCCTCACTCGAACTAACATTCACAGGCCTTACTTTTGGGAACTGTTCTGTCAAAACTTAGGAGATGAACCTCGCTCTAATACCACTTAATGGAATCAACCTAGTTTCTTCATTATATCCCTACAAATACTAGGTGTCCTCCCACATAGTGCACAACAACAGAGTACTAATTTCTAACCAAAATTAACCATTAACAAATATCACAGGGAATTTACTTCTATAGTAAAATAAACTAAAAATATTATTGGTGAATAGAAAATAAATATATCTCAATTAATAAAAAAATAAATTTTATTACAACCATAATACATCTCAGAGAAATCGGGAGTGATTATTTCCTTTGTTTTTTATTTTTCATTCATTTTTTGGTTCTCTATGAATTACCAAGATTGTTCTCTCTCTATTGTTCCAGTGTCTTCTTCCATTTTGTTGTTCTTCTTTTTTATGTGTTCTTCCTGTGAAAAAATGAAATCACATTTTCTAAAAAAAAACTCTTCCCTGTGCCAAACACTTTTGCACTATTTTCTTTCTTCTATCTCTTTGCTTGTTGGTAGCTGAAACATTCAAACACTTTGACGTCCCCAACCATTTCTTATTTTATTTTCCTGGGTAGTTACATGGTCCAATATTTCAAAACCATTTTCTAATTGTTAATTTTATGAGATTTAATGGATGTGGCAATTTAAAAAAATTGTTTTCCCCCACTAAATCATCTTGCCACTTGTCATGAGCTCTTTACCATATACATTGAGCTAAAAATGCAAAATACATAATTAAAATGTGTCTCATGCATGTTGTAGCAACATTACAACATGTGTTGCATCAAATGCATTACAATAACTATCCCAACACAATATTGCAACAATTGTTCTACCATGTCTTGCAACAACTATTACAGCAGTGTTGCATCAACTATTCCAGCATCAACAAAAATGTGTTACGACAATATGAATTTGATTCTTATTCCTTACTATAATTTATTAACTTAAAATTGAAATATTTATGGGTTGATGCATATTGCTTGAGGCCAAATATGTTCCTGCATCAATTAATATATTCCAAAAAAAGGGGGGAATATCGCATATTTTATCCTTTTTCTTTGAGTAAAAAAAAGTCTAATTATGATATTTATATAATCTCCATTAACTTTCCATTAATGTATTTTTCGTAATTACTTAATTTATTTAAGAGTATGTTAATCTAATTTATTCTTTATTCTTTTTTTATTTTTTATAATTGCTATCTCAACCAATGTTGGAATTTGACATTCACACATGTCCATTAAAAAAAATTACAATGATGAAATATTTTTTTATTCAAGTTCAAACATTTGTATTTCCCTTCACAAGGACATTTAAGGATTCACTAGTGCTACATCTCCCATGAAATTTTAAATTACATTTAGTTAGTTTTGTTAAGACAAGATAACAATGGAATGCCATTATTACAAATAAGCATGATCTCATGTTATATTTCATTAAAGAAAACAATATTATCATATTTGAAGTACTTTACATGATAATGTTATTATACGATATTTCTGGTAGACTAGTGCATTTGGTTTATCATACTTATGAGAAACAATATGTTGATGACGATGATTAATGTCCACTAAGACTGTATTGGTCTATCATAACTTAAGAGGGTAAGTGATTAATTTTTAATATTTATAGTTTTTCTTTTGTGCTCGAAAAGCATTAAGAGAAGCTTTCCAATATCACCATAGTTTTGTTGAGTTAAGTGGTCGGGAAGGTTGGTAGTGTGAAAAATATTTTGAAAATGAGATATAATATAGGTATAGGATGGACAATCTAGAAGAAATTTCTTTTCATATTCAACCTTCTTAGTGTCACAAAGGTGACACACTCCTTCATCCCATGACATTTTAGAAATTGACCAATGCCCACTTTCACTATGGATCTCGTGAGAATTTGTTCTTATCTTAGGAATGCTTATTTTTTTCTTTACACTTGTCAAAACATATAGATAATTTTGATCAATTATTATAATACCTTAATTTTCTTTTTTCCTCTAACTCTTTATCACACCACATTTTGTCCTTAAATTTTGATTTGATGATATTTTTAATAATATCTTTATTTTGAAAAATGGTGTCTTACATGATTCCCCAATAGTTTAGCCAAGATTGGGCATGTTTATGCTATCATTTCTTGATTCGATGGTGGTTATGACTCGATTTTGAGGTAATTTTAGGAAGCCTCTTATCTTACTTGTTGTTTAACAAATAGTGAAAAAAAATAATAGTCTTATTTTAAGATAAAAACCAATAAGAATTGAAAGATTGATTGTTAGTTTATCATATTCCAAATATTAAATACTATTATCAGATCAAGTATTAGGAGGAGATGTTAACATTACATATTTAAAAATGTAATGAACCCTCCGTTATGACAACAAATAGTGAGTACAAAGAGGTAAATATTTTTTTGAAACAAAACGTTATGACAAGTGACATGTGACAAAATATATCTTAATAATAAACAATCAATTCATCGCAATCAATTGAAGGAAACATCACTATTACTCAATCAACCATATCTTATAAAGATAACATAAGAAAACTACCTGTCCAACCTATCTTTCATGGTTAAGACCTCCAAGATGTTGCCATGTTTATCAGGCAGGTGTGCTTGTCATTGATGGAAAGATCAGAGTATGCAGTGATGGAAAAACAGGGACAACCTAAGCTCAGAAGAGAAAGTGAAATGGTGCATGCAGAGTGCAAGAGTGTTCTTGTTTATTTGATGGAAAATAGGAAGGCAAGGAAGATCAGTAGTGTAGGGACAATGGCAAGGAAAGATCAGAAGCGTAAACTCCACTTCAAATTTTCGGATACCAGGAGATTGAGAAGTGAAGAGTTGAGACCCTTCAAAACAGGAGTCCCAGAGTTGCGAAATTCAGAATCCCGAACTCCCAAAATAGGAACATAAATGAAGAGTTCCACAGACCAAGAAATAACTCCATTTTGGAGTTTCGGACACTGGGAGTTGGAAGAGTTAAGACTCTTCAACATCAGGAGTCCCGAAATCGTGAAATGAAAAAAACCAAAATCCCTAAAGAAGGAGGACAATTTTGGATACCGGGAGTTCAAGTGTCAAAACACTTCACCACAGAAGTCCCAAAATCGTGAAATGCGAAAGGCCGAAATCCCGAAAGTAGGAGACAGTTTCGGATACCAGGAGTTGGGGTTGTCAAAAACTCTTACTACAGGAGTCTTGAAGTCGCAAAGTAACCCGAAGTCACGAAATGTCAAATACTCCATACCGTAGGTTCGGATACCGGGAGTTGGAGATGTCAAGGACTCTTACACCAGGAATCCCGAAGTTACTAAGTGCGAAAAGACAAAAAGTTGAGCTGACGCCATTCGGAGTTTCGCATACCGGGAGGTGGAGTTGTCAAGAAATCTCATTTCAAGAATGTCAAAATCACGATGTGCGAAATCACGAAGAGATCTGGACCATCGAATCATCTAGGGTGTGGACCATTGATTCAAATCCATTTCAAAGCTTTGAATACTGACAATTGGAAGAGTCAAGTGATGAGACCCTTCATCAAAGGAATTGTGAAAGTTCGAAATGTGAAATGCCAAAATGATTGGAGGTAGTGCAACCAAGCTCCATTTCAGAGATTCAGAGTTTGGGACATGGAGAATTGAGACTCTTCACCACAAGAATGTTGAAGTGCCAAAAAGCGAAATCACAAAATAACTATATGGATAAGCGTTCGGTCACCTCTCATAGTCACATGGTCGAAGATATGTAGAGAAAATCATGAAGTGGCAAGCTCCTCATTTTGGAGTTTCGGAGATCGCGACTTGGAGAGTCGAGATGCCTCACAATAGGATTGTCGAATTTCTGAAATGCCGAAATCAGAAACATGTTTTGGCTCAGCTTGTGGTCACATCCATTGGTCACATCGATAGAATAAGAAGGAAGGAGATAGTGCAACCAAGCTCAATTTTGTAGTTTTGTGGACCTCGACATGGAGTGTCAAGAAACTCTACCACAGGAATGCCGAAATCCTGAAATCTTGAAATGAAAATTAAACGCAAGATCCTACGGATCCTATCCAACGGTGCAGGTGATTTTGAATATGATCGGAGGGCTATTGTTTCACATCACAGTGTAACTGCTAGAAACGACTGATGGTTTCTGCCAGAGGATGAGCTCGACTATGATGAAGAAGACGAAGAGTCTCAACTGCTCGAGAGGCCAAGGAATCTCAGCATAACACCAAGTGATGCTGGACACGTGGGTGGAACCACCAGAGAAGCTGAAGAGTTGCAATGATGATCAGGTAGAGTACTCGACATGAGGTGGAAAACAATGTGAAAGACACCCTGATGTGGGAAGAGTAGGTGTAGGAGAGTATGCAGGATTTTCGTGCATATTGCATGCACAAGGAGCACAGAGACTATACAAATGCAGAACAAAGAAGAGATCGGGGTTGTTGCGGTTGAGGGTGATTTAGGTGTAAATAAGGAGGCAGAGCGCAGCAGTAGAAATGAACAGAAGGGGAATGGTGCATTGAAGGGACATGACGTAGAGAGCATAAATGGAAAAAGAATAGAAAGTGCAGAAGAGACTGATGTAGACAGAACAGTGCAGTGTAGCAGAACAGTGATGAGACCGATAAGCCAATGAAGAACTTTATATCGCTATAATAAGTCTTAATAACAATGATTAGATTTCAGGGTGGTAGGGAGGTGCTAGGGAGGACTGTTGTCCTCAGAGGTTCAAGTGGGTGCTTGAGCAAAGGGAGTTGTATCTTCCTTCTAGTTGGTGCTAGAGAAACTGGGGAGTTGGTGCTTCCTTCTAGTTGGTGCTAGAGAAACCAGGGAGTTGGTGCTTCCTTCTAGTTGGTGCTAGAGAATCTAGAGAGTTGGTGCTCTCAGGAAGTAGCATCTTGCAAAACAGAGGTTGTAGACTGATTATGAGTTGGTTCTCATATGTATGATAATGTAAATAATGTAAAGATTACTTATCATATAAAGAAGAATAGGTTTTTACCCCTTATGGGTTTCCTCAGGAAATATTTGTCTCTGTGTATCTCATATGTGTGACTGATGCTGAAAGTGCTATTATTGATTTCCCTGAACTATTGTGATTATCATTGAGTGCTTTGTAAAGAGTTCAAATAAGCATAATTGTTTAAGCATGGTAACAACGGATTCACCCCCCCCTCTTAGTTGTCCAACACAAGACACATAAGAAACACTCAAGTATGAGATTCATACGATCGATCTTGAACATTTAAGGTCTTAGAACTGGTGATTTTTCTGAGGAACAAGGACGTATCTAAATCCCCTTGATCCAATCATAATCCAAAATTCGAGACTAGATTTAACAACCATACTAAGCATCATTTTTCAAGGTACAAAGAATAATCTACTTTACTAAATCAAACTTCCACGCATTATCAAGTGCAATTAAGAAAGGATATAATACATAAATAATAATAAGATCCAAAATAGAATAAGTACAATCTTAATATCTTATGCAGACCCCCCTTCTCTCCTAAGGGGTTACGTGACTTCCTGGTCAAGGATCTTCGATTTTCGAGATGAATTGGCTCTATGAAACCTTAATGGTCTCACTTCCGATTTAATACAGGTCCTTTCATTCTTCTAGTGCAAGTTCTATGGAACCCACAACCTCTTCCTTTGCGCAGCTGGAATCTCAAGTTTCAGGTGCTAGCTCCTCTCACGTTATCCCTCTCCCGTATTTGACCTTGAGATGTGACCTCACATAAACACACGATTTTAGAGTGGCCAAAAGTGGTTTGAGACCACACCATATCTCTCCTTGCAATTCACCTCCAACTACCATGTATCCCATTTTTCGATACTGTGGTTTCAATTGTGGCCCGCTCTTGGATTTTAACGTCTGAACACTTTCTATCCCCGCAATCAAGTGTGATTGTTGGTTTTCAATATTGGGTGATGTCTCTTGATCAATGAATATGATTTGACTCTTCTTTTATTCCTTCCCTCCTGATCACACATTCTCATACCTTTACAATCTATCGACGTGTGTCCCTTTTGAATCAACGGTCATGATTTGCTTCACAATTCAGGTTTCAAGGTTTTCAACTCTCAAAACATACTTTCTCTGCAATGGTTGATCTCCTTACAAGTGTCCTCCTCAAATATATGACCGTAGCCCTCTTTGGGACTTCAGACTTCGGAAATCTCAATTTTCAACTTTCACTTTCCCCCAAAATGATTTTATCTGAATCTCGCAATCTATTGACGTGTGTCTACCACAGATCGACAACTATGATTCACTTCGGTTCTTTAAATCAAGTCCATGGATATCTGTCACATGTCCTTATGAATCAGACGACAATTATTCACTTCAGATCTTCGGGTTTCTAAAATCTCAATTCCCAACTTCCCCACACTCTCTTTTTATTGGAGCATTTACCCTAAGTACCCAATCGATTGACACGTTTCCTCCTACATATCGACGATCCCCAACTACTTCGGCTATTATAGTTTGGGGATTTTCAACACTCCACCCTTGCTTCCTCCTGAATCTCATGATCCATCGCCACACATCCCCCTAGATCTGATGGTCCAGATTCACTTTGGACTTCAGGGTTCGGGAGTTTCAACTCTCAACCTTAGCTCCCTCATTATCTACAAACTTCTGAAGTTGTATATCTTGCGCCACTTGTCTCTCTGGATGATGGACAGTTCCTAGCCTCCTTGGAACTTCGGCGAGTTATCCTCCTATTTACACATAGAGACTTAAATCTCGTGCACTTTTCTCATATCTGACAATTTAGAATGATCTCGCTCCCTCTTGAACGGATCTTAGTCGATGAATTGTGAAATCTTTAGAACTTTGTTTCCCCTGAAGATTTCTCCCACTATCTCTTGTGATCTTTCTTCTTCGAATCCTTTTCCTCCATACAGGGTTACTTCGAAACTTAGTCGAATTTCATATCTATGCACTTCTTGCAACAGATTCTTACGCAAGACTTACCTTCTTGCGACTGACTATGCACACCTTGCAACAGTCCCTTTCCACTCCTTGCAAATGGAATTTTTACGTTGTCTCTTCTAAGATTATGAATTGAAATAGACTCGTTCACCCCTTGTAGGCGATTCTAATGCAATAATTAGATTCTTGCAGTGAATGTGCACACCTTGCAGCAATCTCCTTGAACTCCTTGGAAATGGAAAGTTTCACATTATCTCTTCTGAGCTTATGGGTTGAAACAGACTTTGTCAATGCACTCCTTGCGGACTGTATGCACACCTCTCATGAAATCAACAAAGAGAATAATCAAAACTTATCTAAACACTTTACAGTTTCATATACTCAACAACATAACTCATTCATTCATGAAAACAAATTAATAGGGAATTGTAAACAATAGTGACACCATACATTTGGATCAATTTTCCTCTATTATATTCATTCAAAAGTAAATGGCTACAGCTATGATAAAACAAATAAAACTTAACAACAAATAAATCACAACAATCTCCTACTAACTTGCAGTAGCCACATTTGGTCATACAACACCTCTATTTATCTGAGAGGGTTCTTAGGATCCCCCCCCGACTACTCGTCTACTCGAAAAAAAACTAACCGCTACTTAATTTTTGTTACATTAAATTATAGGATTGAAACACCCAGATCATTCATGATCATTTAACTCCCAAGCGTTTGATCTTACTCACTTTCCTATCATTTCAAAAAAAAAATTGCAAGGAACGACAACAGTTAAGATTCTGAAATGATTCAATGGCGCGCCAAGGCGCTGAGTTGTCTTTCCATGTGTGCTTGTTGACGATGCTCCTGCATCATACTCCCCTGTCCAAAAATTCATGGAATCCTATCCATGAGATCCTACACTAACTTTCCATGCTTCTAGATATCAACTTCATTTTCCCAACTGGCATCTTCCATCGGGTGTCCCTTCCACTTGACCAAATATTCAAAATAGTTCTTCCTCCTGGTCTTGTTTCCAATCCTCCGATCAACGATCTTCTCCATCTGTGGTTTTTCTTATACAGGCATATGCTTCTCCCACTGAATCTTCTCCTGATCTTCTGATCTCTCTATGTCATCTTACCTATAAGGATATAGGTATGATATGTTGAATATGGGTGATATGCCCACATCATCTGGCATTTCCATTAAACTTCCTTAAGATTTTACATGGTCCTATCTTCTTCATCTTCAACTTGTTATATGTTCCCCTTGGGAACCTTTATTTCTTGATATGTTCCATAACTTGATCTCCTACCTCAAATTGAATCTCTCTACAATGTTCATCAACTCTGCACTTCTACTCTTGGCTAAAGTTATGTAACTTCTCTCTGATCTGGATATGGAGCTTTTACATTTATGCAGAAAAATATTCTGCTCCAACACTTCTGATCTCACTCTGTTCCAAGTCTCTTAGCATAGGATTTTTACATTATTTGTATGCTTCCTTGAAATTTGGATCATCACAATACATATCCTTAAGGTGTTCAAACACCAAGGTCTTCACCTAAAATTCCTGTAGAATCAGACATCTCCCTCTCAATACATCAACAACTTTGTTAGCATTACCAGAAATATGTTTAATGATAATAGTGAATTTTTTCATAAATTCTATCAACTTAGCATGTCTCTGGTTTAACTTCTCTTGTGTGGTTATGAATTGTAAATATTGGTTATCGTTGTACAATACAATTTCCTTTGTAATAAGGTAGTGCCTCCATTTCTTCAGAGCTTGAATTATGGCATAAAATTATATATCATATGTGGAATACTTTCTCTTAGTCTCATTCAACTTCTCACTGAAACATGATGGTTTATTATCCTGGCTCAAGACTGCTCCAATTGTAACTCCACTTGCATCACATCTCACTTGGAATGTCTTTCCAAAATTTGGTAAGACTAGAATTGGTCATTATGTTATCTTGTCCTTCAATATATTGAAGCTCCTCTCAGCCTCCTCTGTCCATTTAAAAGACTTGTGCCTCTTCTTCACTATATCCATCATAGGTGCACAAATTCCATTGAAATTTCTGATGAAATTTCTATAGAAATTTTCTAATCCATGGAAACTTCTCACTTCAAACATACTCCTTGGTGATGGCCATTCTTTGATTTCTTTCACCTTCTCTGGATCCATCTTCAATTCATTCTAAGAGATCAAAAAACCTAAGTAAATGATTTTTGTCTTCTTAAAAGAGGACTTTTTCATATTTATCAACAACTTCTCATGCTGTAGTCTTTTCATCACTAAGTTCAGATGTCTCAAATGCTTCTCTTTAGTCTTTCTAAAGACCAGTACATCATCCAAATATACAACCACAAACTTACCAATGAAGTCTTTCAGTATTTCATTCATCAACCTCATAAAAGTACTTGGGGCATTTGTTAGGCCAAATGGCATAACAAGCCACTCATACATCCCTTCATTTGTGTTAAAGGCTATCTTCCACTCATCGCCTTCTCTCATCCTTATATGGTGATATACACTTTTCAAATCTATCTTATAAAATAAATTTTCTCCACTTAAACAATCCATTAAGTCAATGGATCTCGAGTCTGTACACATTCTCCATTCTCCATCCTTCTTTGGGATCAAAACAGTTGGTACTACACATGGACTCAATCTTTATCTTACCAAACCCTTGTCTAACAATTCCTGGACTTGGTTCTTTACCTCCTCATTTTCTTGAGGTGTCAATATGTATGTTGCTTTGTTTAGCGGACTTTCTCTTGCTATCAAATGAATATGACAGTTGATACTTCTGATGGGTGGAACTGAGTTGGGTAACTCATCAACTACTATGTCAGAAAAATTATCCAACAACTCCTAAACTTGTTCAGGCAAATAATCCATCGAAGTACTTGAAAGGAAAAATATGGGTTTCCTCACCACAACAAACTTAATCTCCTATCCCTTCTTGAATTCACTCAGGATTTCCTTCCCACTCATGAGAAGTATTCTCATGTTGGCTTCTTCTTTTACTTTCTTCTCCTCTATGGGAAGCAACATGTGTGTCCTACCATTCTTCTCCAAGGTGTAAGTATTTTTTCTCCCATCATAATGACATTTTTCTCAATCTACCATGGTCTTCTGAATAAAACATGACACGCATCCATGGGAATCACATCACACATAATTTCATCTCTATATACTCCTATTTTAAATTCGACGAGGCATTGTTTAGTGACCATTACTTGGTGTCCTTTCTACGACCATGAGACTTTATATGGCTTTGGATGTGCAGTTATCTCTAGCTCCAATTTCTCCACCATATCTGTGGATACTAAGTTGTCATTTCTCCGACTATCAATTATCACCTTGCATACTCTATATTTAGTCTTGCAAGATTTATTGAATAGATTGTTCCTCTGGACTGGCTTTCCAATTTCTGACTCTGGTTTTAAGAGAACCTTCCTCAACATCAGGGATGTTCCATCCTCTGCACCTTCCACTTCAATATTCCTTTTATGTGCTTCTAAAATGTGATCTTCACCTCCTCCTTCTTTCTTTATCTCAGGACATTCCCAAGACATGTGTCCTGTATTTCCATAGGAATAACACCTTACTTATCCTCCTCTACTACTTCCTCTTCCTATAGAAAAACTTCTTCCACCACCTTGTCTTCCTTGGGAACTTCCTCCTCTTTCTGAGTGACTATGTGGTTTCTCAGTCTCGCCTTTGGATTTTTGTTCCTTATCATTGGCAAATCCATTGCCTTTGCTTGGGCTTCTACCCCTATTTCATTGAATCTGTTTCCTGGCTAACTTCTCCTCTACCTTTAGAGAAATATGATAAGCATCATCTACTGTCGTTATCGACATCGTATTGATCTCATCCTAGATCTCATACCTCAAACCATTTATATATATGGAAACATTTTCTTCATATTTATCTCTTTGTCCAGTCCTGATATTCATCTTGTAGAACTCCTCTGTGTATTCTTTCACTATCATACCCTTCTGCCTCAGGTTCTGTAACTTCTTGAACATATTTATTTGATAATATTTGGGCATGAATTTAGCCTTTAGCTTGGCTACCATTCTTTCCCAATTATTTATCTTTTGTTTTTCATTTTCTTCTCCTCTCATCCTGCAGTTCATCCCACCACATTGTTTCATGCCCTTTTAGCCTCATGACAGCATGTCTCACCTTTTTCTCCTCATCAAAATATTCATAGTCAAAATATTTGTCCATGGATCTTATCCAATCCAACAATTCTTCATCATCCAAGTTTCCTTCATACATTGGGATCTCTATATTTTCTCTAGCTCCTAATTTAACAATCGCTCTCAGCAAGCATTCCTCAACAACATTCTCCCCTGTAACTTCTTCAAATTCTATCTCTTCACTCTCTACCTCACCGATGTACCCAACATCAGGTTCCCTTTTCTATGCTACCTCCATCACCTCTAATCTTGCATGAATCTCTCTCATTTATCTTTCTACAACGCGATTGACTAAAGATGGCTCCACACGTCTCCTCGGTGGAATTGTGCTAACTATTTTCTCACACACAGAGTACAACTTTGAGCTCTTATTCATTTCATGAAAACAATTTCAGGCTCTGATACCACTTGATGCAGACCCCCCTTCTCTCCTAAGGGGTTGCACGATCTCCAGGTTAAGGATATTCAATTTCTGAGCCAAATCATCTCTCTGAAACCTTAATGGTCTCAATTGTGATTTAACACAGGTCCTTTCAGTCTTTTGGTGAAGGTTCTATGGCACCCCCAACCTCTTCATTTGCACAACTAAACTCTCAAGTTTCAGGTGGTATCTCCTCTCAAGTTATCCCTCTCCCGTATGTGACCTCGAATCATGACCTTACATAAACAAGTGATCATGGAGCGACCAAAAGTTGTTTGAGACCACACCTCTTTTATCCACGCAATTCACCTCCAGTTGCCACATATCCCTTTGTCGATATCATGGTTTCAATTGCGGCTTGCTCTCGGATTTTTAACATGCGAGCACTTTTTGGCCCCGCAATCAAGCATGACCGTTGATGTTCAATCTCGAGTAATGTATCTTGATCAACAAATATGATGTGACTCTGCGTTCCTTTCTTCCCGCTGGATCACACATTCTCACACCTTTATGATCTATCGATGTGTGTCCCTTTCGAATCAACGATCGTGATTTTCTTCACAATTCGAGTTTCGAAGTTTTCAACTCTCAAACCTTACTTTCTCTACAATGGTTGATATCCTGCCATGTCTCCTCCTCAAATCGACAACCCTATCCCTCTTCGAGACTTTGGACTTTTGAAATATCAATTCTCAACTTTCACTTTCCCCCATAATGCTTTTATCCGAAGCTCATGATCTATTGACGTGTGTCTACCATAGATCGACGACTACGATTTACTTCGGGTCTTTACCTAGAGTCCACGAATTTCTTCTGTGTGTCCTTCTGAATCGGAAGGATATCATTTTCTTCAGATCTTCGGGTTTCGAAAATATCAATTCCCAACTTCTCCACACTCGATTTTTCTCGGAGCGTTTTACCCGGAGTACACAATTGGTTGACATGTGTCCTCCTATAGATCGAAGGTCCTAAGTTACTTCAGCTATTAGGGTTTTGGGAGTTTCAACACTCCACCTTTTCTTCCTCCTGAAGCTCATGATCCTTCGCCACGCGTCCCTTTGGATTTGACGGTCCAGTTTCACTTCAGACTTCAGGGTTTGGGAGTTTCAACTCTCAACCTTAGCTCCCTTCTTATGTACAAACTTTCAAATTTTTATATTTTGTGCCACTTGTCTCTCTATATGATGGACGATCCCTACCCTCTTTGAGAATTTGAAGAACTCTCCTCTTATGTGTACACAGAGACTTAAATCTCATGCACTTTGTTCAAATATGACGATTCAGAATGATGTTGCTCCCTCTTGAACAGATCTTAGTCGATGACTCGTGAAATATTCAGAACTTCATTTCCCTTGAAGATTTCTCTCGCTATCTCTCGTGAGATTTCTCCTTCGAATCATTTTCTCCTTAGAGGGTTACTTCCACACTTAGTCTAATTTTGGATCTATGCACTCCTTGCAACAAATTCTTATGCATGACTTATCTTCTTGCGACTGACTATGCATGCCTTGCAACAGTCCCTTTGCACTCCTTGCAAATGGAAATTTTACATTGTCTCTTCTAAGCTTATGAATCAAAACAAACTATGTCTCCCCTTGCAATGGATTCTCACTCAAGACTTATATTCTTGCGACGACTGTGCACACCTTGTAGCAGCCTCCTTACACTCCTTGCAAATGGAAAGTTTTGCATTATCTCTTATGAGCTTATGTGTTGAAACAGACTCTGTCAACACACTCATTGCGGACTGTATGCACACCTTGCATGAACTCAACGCAGAGAACAATCGAAACTTATCTAAACACTTCACATTTTCATATACTCAACAACATAACCCATTCATTTATGAAAACAAATTAACAAGGAATTGTAAATAGTAGTGACACCATGCATTTGGATCAATTTTCCTATGTTATATTCATTCAAAAGTAAACGACTACAACTATGATAAAACAAGAACTAAAGTTCAACAACAACTAAATCACAACAATCTCCTACTAACTTGCAGCAACCTCATTTGGGCATACAACACCTCTATTTATCTCAAAGGGTTCTTAGGGTTCCCCCTGACTACTCATCTACTCGAAAAAAAAACTAACTTCTACTTAATTTATGTTACATTAAATTCTAGGAGTGAAACTCCCAGATCATTCATGATCATTTAGCTCCCAAGCATTTGCTCTTCTCCAGTTTCTAATCATTTCAAAAAATGATTTGCAAGGAACGCCAACGGCTAAGATTCCGTAATGATTCAAAGGCACACCAAGGAGATAAGTTTTCTCTCCACGTGTGCTTGCTAACGATGCTTCTGCATCAATATTAGACATAGATCCATTTTTAATCATCATGTGTAACTTATTAAAGTCAGGTCCATTTTAAGATCACGCGTCATTTAGTAAGTGCTTCAATTTTCGGTAATACAGTACAACCCTTATGTAGCTTACTATGTATCTAAACAAGATGAATTATATTATTGAGAAATTATAAAAAATACTAAAGTTATGTTTCCATTGTAAGGACTAAGAAAAGACCCAAAAACCTTATTAAGTAATATATAAAGATCCAAAAGTTAAATTACCCTTTCATTTAAGAAGTCATAAGAAGATCAAATCTTCTTTAAGCATGACATCCTAATTCAATTCTACCTTACATTACATATCATTTAAAACCATTAAGAATCAATCATAACAAGCATATAACAAGAATTCAAGGTTTCTGGCATATCCATTAAAAGAACCAAAATATCAAAAAACTTATTAAGCACTATATAAGGACTTCATAATAATTCAATTCTACCTTACATTACATATCATTTAAAACCATTAAGAATCAATCATAACAAGCATATAACAAGAATTCAAGGTTTCTGGCATATCCATTAAAAGAACCAAAATATCAAAAAACTTATTAAGCACTATATAAGGACTTCATAATAAATTGAATATCCATATATAAAGCCTATATGAAGATCACATCATAACAATTAATGTGTAAGGACATCAAAGCTATCTTACATAATCTTAAATAAGGAACTAAAAGGAAAATCAATTATAAAAAAAAATAAGTAAATTCAAACTACCTTTCTTTATATTAAAAATTAAAGAAGATTAAAATATCAAGTATTATGTAAGGACTTCACATGCCAACTTATATATTCATTTACAATATCTAAAAGAAGATCAATCATAATAAGCAATGCCCTCAAAATCCGTTACTACTTTTAGACCCATTAAATAACTAAAGACGATTGATACTCAAAACACAACATACGACTAAGGTAGATTTGAATAGTGATCATAATAAAGAAAGTTTTAAGAGGTGGATTGATCATTACAAGATTCCTTTAAGAGTAAACAAAAGTCAAATAATAATTGAACCTAGTTGAGAAAGTTAACACACAAAATTCCCAACCAAAAGGGTTCTAGACTCTATTTCAGTCGTTGGGACGACAGAAAACACAATCTGACCCTTAACCCAGACCTTAATCCGGCACACAACAAATCTAGCACATGTTTCAGACCTTAGTCCGGCACAAAACAACATCCGACACATGTTCTATACCTTAATTCACCACTTAAATTTATGATATTTTGTATTTAATTCACGACAATGAAAGCATATTTCATTAATTGAGTGATCTTAAGGAAATAGATATTAAATTAATACAGAGGAAATTTAAATATGACTATTAGCTAACTGATAATTGGGTAAACAAGAATCGTATTATATTTATACCTAAGTAGTTGCAACAGAAAAAAGGGAATACAAAGACTGAAGGATGAACACCGTGACTTCCATTGATGTGGCAACGAAAATGGAGTAAATAATTGTTACGTTTAAGGAGAATCACTGCATTAACGCAGAACAATCTGGAACTTGTTCCAACCATGGATCTGGTAAATAAATTCTGATAAATTTGGATTTGACTTTGATAGCTAGCGAATAAGAATTCGTTAATGGTTGAGATTTAAGGGATAGACAATAATTAAATGTAGAGGCACTCAGGAAAATCAAGTTATGATGTAGCTCCAATTTCAATTTCTGAATTTTTAAATCCTAAAAGAAATCGTAACAATAAAATATTCAGACAACAAAATACAAGAAGCAGCGATCGTTCATATATAAATTCGGAGTTGTTCATGAGTTTGGTAGTAGTCATCCTAGAAAGAAAACTCTGTTTCATTATCCCAATCAATCATGGAATCGAAATCCAAGGGCTACGTCATACTGCATAATAAATCGTGGAAGAAATCTAATGCAACACACACCAGTCAGCACCAAACTCAACACCCCAAGCGCTAAAGGAAGAGCCCTCGGGAAAAGAGGAGGGATGAGTGCAGAGGTAAGGTACTATGCATAACACATCCACCCAAAGTAAATGTTTATTTTTTATTTTTAAAGGTGATATAGGAATACACATTCCAGCATGATTTTTCATTTCTTTTCACAAGGGAAAATCGCCAAGAAAAAATACATACTTGTAACAAATAACTGTAATTTCTTCCTACCATTTTTCCTTGCAATCAACTTGGATTTGATTATGTACATAATAATGTAAATCCAATATGATGAAGGAATATTAATCAATAAATATTTGGTACGAATTCAATCCATGCACCAAAATTAATTCCAAAATAATAAGTCCTCACGGAATTTCCCCACCAGCAGAACGGTAAACAAAACTACAAGTTCAGAGCCTTCGGTTTTAGAAATACGCTGATCAATAGAAATTATAAATGCGTTTATAGAATAACATGATGTAATACCAATACTTGAATAGCCCCAATACATATTCTAACATCCAGAATGCATCCAATCGCAATTGTAAAACTGATAACTAAATTAAAGTTTTGCAAAGCATGCCAAGGGAAGCAACCAATAAAATTTTAATTCAGTGTATATATAAACATCTACTATCAACCATTAATCATTCTAGATTCACAAAAACCATCCAGGAGCTTGCCAATTCTATTTTAGAATTACAAACACAGTTTATGGTGAATTTATAAGAACACTATTTTAGAAATTAAATATTAATACAAATTTAAATCTCAGATTAAGAATACTGTAACTGATGATGAATAAATTTGAAGATGTTTCTCAGAAAATGGTGCTCCTTCAGACCTTCCACTTTCTAATCGTAGATATTTCATTGGTACCTCCCAACCAACACTAGGGGTACTCTTCTTCCCGCTTAGCCCCCTTCCTGCTTAGCCCCCCAAGACGCAAAGGGGCCAAGCACACACAAACCATAAATACTCTAGCTCCAAGTTTGCATCCCAAGCGAGATCTACCACTCTATCCTCAAACTTGGTTTCCCGAATCCCACAAGTAAAACACAATTCAAAAATTATTTTGACAACATAACTTTACCAATAACAAGTGTGATCCATTTCACATCTAGGCCATTTGTTTCATATAAATTTACTTATTGACACATGTCCACATGCACAATTTAATTAAATTTTTAATTAAATAAATTAGGAGTATTCAGCCTCACACTTGTCACACTCTCCCCAAGTTGCACAAGTAATTACTAATTTTATTTTAATTAAAAATGTCAATTTCCCTCGCATCTTCCCATGTGTTCATATTTTCTCTCCTAGTTGTCTCTTTATTTCCCGGATTCTCATTAATTGAGTGTTCCCTAACTAGATCTTAGTTAGAGTTTGATTATGAGTCTTCTTCTTGTTAGACTAGTGGTGGGTTGTCTCAAGATTCGTTTCCAAGTTTTCTCCTATTCTCTCCTATTATTATTTCTTCTAATTTAAAAATCCAAATTATTAATTTCATGCACACATGTGGATTTTATCACCTCTTTAGATTTTTGCACTATTTTAATTCTCAATTTAATTTGTATCATTTCTTTTAATATAATTAATAAATTTAAATTACTCTCCTAACTAAAACTTAGACTTAGGTTTTGATGTTTATTGGGATTTATAATTAATAGATTCACTCCCTAATTAATTATTTTAATCCGACAAGGTCAATTTAATTCATTGTTATCTAGGGAACCTAGATTTATTGACTCAAGTTTTAATTACGTGACATGTCCTTCAAGATGCACCTCTGTGCTCCAAGGGTACCACTCGCTTTTGACTGGTTTTCGTAGTTTTTCCAACCCTTGGAGTCAACACTCCACTCAAGCGACCTTGTGAGAGACTAAGGGATTCTAAGGAATAAGGAATCTGCCTTATTGTGCACCCCTTAGAAATATTCGTGAGTGACTGTCTCAGTCCACCCTCACAACATCTGGACCTATCGAACTAGGTAATCGTTAACCTAACATTCGAGCCAAGGTGGGGGTATTAGTAGGCTATGACAGGGACTCTACAACACCTATCCCTTAATATCTGGTTTTTCGTGCATGGCGCCTTTACTCCTTATGTGAGTCATATTAGCAAGCATCGTCAGTTTGCATCCATTGAAAAAACACTTTCACTGATCCATATACATAATCATACTAAATCAATCATATGTCACATATGTGTAAAATGAAATACTCAAACAAAATACAATTCATGCCCTGACTCAATACAGAGTCCAAGGAGGTCCATTGATGCCATGGGAATCCATAAATTTTCACGTTTCCTGCACACTCAAGTAAACTTGTCAATAGCATATGTCAATACATATATCAAAACTATAAGTCACAACATATCATCATCATCATGTATAATCCATAATCAAAACAAAATCATCATGTACCATAAGTATATCACTTGCATGCAACTGTCCTCAAAGAATATGTCGATAAAATGTGCTCAGTAGAGCGAGATATTACATACACCCCCTCTTATTTTAAAATTCATCCTAAAGTTGTACAATATATAGAATGCAAGTAAATAAAAGTATCTCGCATAGATCTATAAGTCTAATCTATCAAACAAATAAGGAAACTACTGACACATATCATATGTGTCCTCCTAGGTAGTCACGTGTGGACTATAATTTTCCCATTTGACCTTGACAAGATCAATTATTCGACGTCGTAGCTGTTGAATGAGATGGTAAAAAATTTGGATTGCCTCCACCATGAGAGTACACTCATCCGACAGTTACAAAGAACTCATGGCAATCACATGTGTAGGATCATTAATATAATATCTGAAAATAGATACATGAAATACATCGTGCATATGCCTCAAAGAATCAGGCAAGGCTAGTCCATAAGCCATGGGTCATTTCCTTTCCATAAATTCGAAAGGTCCCATAAACCTAGGAGAGATTTTATCACCCTTTCCAAACTTGATCGAAATCTTTTGTGGTTTTACCTGCAAGAAAACTCTCTCGCCAACTTCATAACTATTGTCAACATGATGTGCATCAACATAACTCTTATGTCAATCTTACGATTATTTAATCATGTATCTCATTGATTTCATTTTTTCTTCAATTTCTTGTATCACTTATGGTCCTACCAAGACCCTATCCTCAAGTCGATCCCAACTCAATGACGTCCAACATGGTCGCTCGTAAAAAAAATGAAAGGTTGCTATCTTAATGTTACTTTGATAAATGTTGTTGTATGAAAAATCTACTAGTGGTAAGAAATATTCCCAACATTTATGTTGTTCAATTACATACATATGCAACATATCTTCCAAAATTTGGTTTTTTCTTTCTGTCTTCACGTCTGTCTCAGGGTGATATGTTGTACTAAATTTCAATTGTGTTCCCAAGTCCTTTTGTAAACTGGTCCAAAATCGTCCTGTAAAAATCGATCCACGATCATATATGATCCTTCTTAGTACACCAAGTAATCTCATAATATTGCTGAAAAAAACTCTAGCTGTATCTGGTGCCTGATACATCATGCGTACAGGGATAATGTGTGCACTCTTTGTCAGAGTTTAAACTACCACAAAAATTGAATCATTTCTCCTTGTCGTCAGTGGAAAACCAACAATAAATTCCATTGAAATGACCTCCCATTTTGATTATGGAATAACATGTGGTTGTAATAATCCTGTTGGATGTCTATGTTCAACCTTCAATTGCTGACATTCTAAACATGTCACTACATAACTAACTGTTTCTATTTCCATTCCTTTCCAAAAGAATAAAGGTTTAAGGTCTTCCTTCATCTTCATGACTCTCGGATGAGCCATGTACACTACTTGATGCGCTTCACTTAAGATCAAACTTCTTAATTTGTCGTTAGGAGGCACACAAATTCTATTTTTATATCTCAATAATCCGTCAATGTCCAATGTATATCATTCAAACTTTGATACCATCATGGTATCTTTTCCAATGTTATCCTTAACTTCCTTGTACCAATCATCATATATCTGTAACGATAGAATATTTTCTCAAAGATTCATCTTAAGAGGTATTACCGAGAATACGCGTGGTCTCTGACTCAATGCATCTGCCACTCTGTTCATCGTTCCTTTATGTAAGTAATCTCAAAATTGTATTTGCTAAGTAAATCTTACCAACACCTCTATCTTGCGTTCAAGTCACTCTGCATAAATATATGCTGCAATTCACAGTGATTTTTATTTAATTCTAATTTCCATCCAATCAAATAGTGTCTCCAAAATCTCAAGGCATATACAATTGCCAATAACTCCAAGTTAAGTGTTGCATAGTTTTCCTCATGCTTTATCAATTTCCTTAATATGTAAGCGATCACTCGACCAAGTTGCATCAAAAGTTTGCCTAAACCTTCCTTGGATGCGTCTGTGCATACCAAGAATTCCTTGTCCATTTCAGGTATTTTCAGTATCAATGTTGTCATCATAAACTCTTTAAGTTTCTTAAATGCTTCAGTGCATTTCTCTGTATAGATGAAATTCTTGTTTTTCTTTTGCAATTCCATGATCGAATTTTCTATCTTCAAAAAACCTTCGACGAATCGTCGGTAATATCCTGCTAAGACCATAAATTTGTGTACTTCTTTTATGTTTTTTGGTGTAGGCTATTCGCTAATAGCCTCAACTTTCACTGGACCCACAATGATACCTTCAACAGATATCATATGTCCCAAGTAATGAAACTTTTATTGGTAAAAATAACATTTCGATAACTTCTCGTACAATTTGTTTTCTCGTAGACAATGTAGTACCAATCTTAAATGTTTGTCATGTTTTTCTTTCGTCTGAGAATAAATAAGTATTTTATCAATAAATACTTGAACAAACTTGTCGAGGTATTCTCGGAACACCCCATTCATGAAGCTCATGAATACTCCTAGTGTGTTTGTCAGTCCAAACTGTAAAAATGTAAACTCATAGTGTTTGAATCTTGTCTTAAAAGTGGTCTTAGGGATATCTTCCTCTTTAATTTGTAATTGGTGATATCCTGATCTCAAGTCAATCTTCGAAAAAACTGTCTCTCCTTTCATCTGATCAAAAAAATCATTTATTCTTGGAAACGCATACTGGTTCTTGATCATCGCTTTGTTCAATTGGTGGTAGTCGATACAAAGTCTCCATGATTCATCCTTATTTCTTACGAAAATAACTGGTGCACACTAGGGTGAAACACTTGGACATATAATTACCAAGTCCAACAATTCCTTCAATTGCATTTTGAACTCCTTTAACTCAAGCATTGACATCCGATAATTTTTTCTTGCTATCGTTTCAGTTCCAAGTTTCAATTCGATTGAAAACTACAACACTCTTTTGGGCAGTAAACCTGGTAACTCTTATGGGAACACATCTACAAACTCTTGTAGTACAATACTTTTTTCTAATCCTTCCTCCTCTCCATTATCATTTAGCGCTAAGATATCATATAGCTTTCATCCCTTGCGCATACTCTTCTAAACTTGTAGGGAAGAAATAAATCTCAAGGACACCCCTTGGTTCCTTCCTATGATCACTCTACTTTGTCCCACGTCATCTGTCAAACTTAACCATTTCGTCTTATAGTTGAGTATCACATCATGCAATTCCAACCAGTCGATACTAATCACTATGTCATAACATCCTAAGATCGTGACATATCTTTTGGCCTTCATTACAAAATATCCCAAGTTAATGCTACAGACTGTAACCTTTCCTCCAACGTTTTATTTGGCACCCAAAGCCATTTATACGTATATAAACTCATCCTACATGACTGCCTTTACCTTAATTCTCTTTAGTGTTGCACTAGAGATAAATCTCTCTGTAGCACCTCGATCTATCAAAATACTGAAATTTTGGTCGACGATTGTACCTGACATCTCGAGCATAGTGGACCAGTGCTCGGTCTGACGATTATTCACCATTGCATGAATCTTGTGGACCTTGCCTAAATATCCTACTGTAGTGGATCCATATTATCTAGCTGCTCTAGCCTTATCAATTGGACAGTATCGCTAGTAATGTGTCTCTCCATATGTCCAACATTCGATCTTTGGTCCAATACTCCTAGTACCTAAACTAGAATATATTTTTCTAGAAGTTTGTGATCCTAGTATGTTCTATTGAATATGCCTAAATTGTTGTTGTTGTTGTTGACGACGTTGTTGTTGTTGCAGTGTTCCTCTATAAGGAGTCCTCTGTTGAGGAGTATTTCATCGTGATGTCCTGAACATAGGTCCTCAAGACATATCTTGATGCCATGAAATTTGTCTTCCTGGTGTCTGATGCTTTTGTGCCCCTGATGTGGTATGTCCAGTCGGTCTAGAAGGAGTCCTGCCCTGACCCCCGCTATTTATCTCTTCTTATCTATGAGGGTCTTCTGAACTGCATCGTGCAATGTCTAAGGCATTAGAGTTATCACCTTCACATGAACGTTGAAGTTAAGGTCGAATACAACCTTGTTGACTTTTAACTTCTCTGTGTTTATATGCGGAGCATACCTAAGTAGCTCCATAAATCTACCTCATACCATGGTACTGTATGACCACCCTTTCGTAAGGCGTTGAACTCATTAATTTGGTGCTCAATGAATTCCTCGGACAATTACCTCTCCCAGAAACATTCATTGAACAACTCCCATGACATGTCTTCAACAATCATGTTTAGTTGAGGTAGGAGCGTCTTCCACCATACAAGAGCACCTCTCATCAGCTAAAATATCATGATGCAGACTTTCATGTTGGAGGTGTAATCACTAAGTGCGAAGCACATCTCCATGTTTTCCAACAATGCCTCGGTGGCTAAGTCATCTGTGGCACCCATGAACTCAAGAAACTTCACCTTCTCAAGTTATTTGTGTAAGATACCACTACCAGCTAGAGTGTGTTTTGAACCCTCGTTGGGTACAAAATTTATGACCTCATATCTATCCATTCGGTTAATCAAGGCCTCTAACATCCTCTAAAAGGATCTCATCATACCAACCACATCTCCCACAACAACTTGTTCCCATTAAGTGTTTTTTTCTTCTCCTTGTGGGTTATACCCCTCTAGTGTGGATGCTATTGGAGGCGTCACACCTCCTCCTCGAAAACCATGTCGTCTACCTCCACGACCTCCTCTAACCATGATTACATACATGAAAAAATTTCAAATTTTAATTACCAAAAAAGTTTTAATCATAAGTTTAACACGGTAGAAGGAGTAACGTTCTAAAGTCGCAGGGCTGAACCTGCACTGATACCATATGTAATTAACCCTCCATTATGACAACAAATAGTGAGTACAAAGAGGTAAATAGTTTTTTTAAACACAATGTTACAAAAAGTGACATGTACCACAATATATATTAATAATATAGAATCAATTCATCACAATTAACATAAGACAACATCATTATTATTCATTCAACCATATATCATAAAGCTAACATAAGGAACTACCTATCCAGCCTATTATGCATGGTTAGGACCTCCAAGACACATAAGAAATGCTCAAGTCAAAGATTCATCCAATCGATCTTGAACATTTAAGGTCTCGACTAGCAATTGTTCTAAGGAACAAGGAGGTATCTAAATCCACTTAATCCAATCATACTCCAAAATTCCAGACTATATTTAATAACCATACTTAGCATCATTTTTCAAGGTACAAAGAATAATCTACTTTACTAAATCAAACTTTCATGCATTATCAAGTGAAATTGAGAAAGAAGATAATACATAAAGAATAATAAAATACACAATAGCATAAGTACAATCTTAATATCATATATAGATCTATTTATAATCATCATTAGTAACTTGTTAAAGTTAGGTCCATTTTAAGATCAGACATCATTTAGTAAATACTCTAACTTTCGGTAATACAATATAACCCTTATGTAGCTTACTATGTATCTAAACAAAATGAACTATATTATTAAGCAATTAGCAAAAATACTAAAGTTATGTTTCTATTGTAAGAACTAAGAGAAGATCCAAAAACCTTATTAAGTAATATATAAAGATCCAAAAGTTAAATTACCATTTCATTATTCATAAGAAGATCAAATATTTTTTAAGCACTACATCCTAATTCAATGCCACCTTACATTACATATCCATTTAAAACCATTAAGAATCAATCAAAACAAGCATATAACAAGAATTGGAATATCCATTAAAAGAATCAACATATCAAAAACTTATTAAGGACTATATAAGGACTTCATACTAACTTTCATATCCATATAGAAAGACTATAAGAAGATCACATCATAACAAGTAATGTGTAAGGACGTCAAAGTTATCTTACATAATCTTAAATAAGGAACTAAAAGAAAATAAGTAAATTCAAGCTACCTTCCTTTATATTAAATATTAAAGAAGATTAAAATATTAAGTATTATGTAAGGACTTGACATGCCAACTTATATATCCATTTACATTTACAATAGTTAAAATAAGATAAATCATAATAAGCAATGTCTTCAAAATTCATTACTACTTTCATACCCATTAAATAACCAAAGACGATTGAGACTCAAACCACAACATACGATTAAGGTAGATTTGAATAATGATCATAATAAACTGAGTTTTAAAAGATGTATTGATCATTACAGGATTCCTTTAAGAGTAAACAAAATCCAAATAAGACTTGAACCTAGTTTAGAAAGTTAACACGCAAAATTCCCAACCAACAAGGTTCCAGACTCTATTCCAGCCCTTGGGCCGACGCATAGCATAATCTGGCCCTTAACCCAGACCTTAATCCAGCACACAACAAATCTGGCACCTGTTCTAGACCTTAGTTCGGTAGACAGCACCATCTGACACCTGTTCCAGACCTTAATCTGATAGTTAAATTTATGATATTTTGTATTTACTTCAGGACAGTGAAAACATATTTCATTAATTGAGTGAGCTTAATGAAATATATATTAAATTAATACAGAGGATATTTAAATACAACTATGAGCTAAATAATAATTGGGTAAACAAGAATCGAATTATATGTATACCTAAGTAGTTCCAAAAGAAACAAAGGAATAAATAGACTGAAGGATGAACACCGTGACTGCCATTGATGTGGCAACGAACGTGGAATAAATAATTGTTATGTTTAAGGAGAATCAGTGAAATAATGCAAAACAATCTGGAACTTGTTCCAAGCATGGATCCGATAAATAAATTATGATAAATTTGGATTTGACTTCAATAGTCAGCGAATAAGAATTCGTTAATGGTTGAGCTTTAAGGGATAGACAATACTTAAATGTAGAGGAACTCAGGAAAATCAAGTTATGATGTAGCTCCAATTTCAATTTCTAAATTTTTAAATTCTAACAAAAATAGTAACAATAAAATATTCAGACTACAAAATACAAGAAGCAACGATAGTTCATATATAAATTCTGAGTTGTTCATGAGTTTGGTAGCATTCATCCGAGAAATAAAACTTCAGGTCATCAGCCCAATAAATCATGGAATCGAAATCCAAGGTCCATGTCATACTGCATAATAAATCTTGGAAGAAATCCAGTGCAACACAGACTAGTCAACACCAAACTCAACACCCCAAGCGCTAAAGGAAGAGCCCTCAGTCCAAGAGGAGGGATGAGCGCAGGGGTAAGGTACTATCCATAACGCATCCGCCCAAAGTAAAGGTTTTTTTTTTCTTTAAAGGAGATATAAGAATAGAGATTCAATCACGGGTTTTCATTTATTTTCACAAGGGAAAATCGCCAAACAAAAATGCAGACTTGTAACAAATAACTCTAATTGCTTCCTACCAATTTTCCTTGCAATTAAGTTGGATTCGATTCTGTACAGAATAATGTAAATCCAACAAGATGAAGGCGTATTAATCAATAAATCTCGGATCGAAATTCAATGCATGCACCAGAATTAATTCCAAAATAATATGTCCTCACGGAATTTCTGCACCAGCAGAACAGTAAAAAAAAATACAAGTTCAGAGCCTTCGGTTTTAGCAATACGCTGATGAATAGAAATTTTAAATTCGTTTACAGAATAACATGATGTAATACCAATATTTGAATAACCCCAATACATATTCTAACATCCAGAATGCATCCAATCACAATTGTAAAACTGATAACTAAATTAAAGTTTTGCAAAGCCTTACAAGGGTAACGACCAATGAAACTTGAATTCGGTGTATATATAAAAATATACTATCAACCATTAATCATTATAGATTCACAAAAACCATCAAGGAGAATTTCCAATTCGATTTTAGAATTACAATCACAATTTATGGAGAATTTATAAGAACTCTATGTTACAAATTAAATCTTAATACAAATTCAAATCTCAGAATAAAAACACTGTAGCCGATGATGAAGAAATCCGAAGATGTTCTTCATCAAATGGCGCTCCTTCCGACCTTCTGATTGCTAATTGTAGAGACTTCACCAGTACCTCCTAACCAGTGTTAGGGGTACTCTTCTTCCCCCTTATCCCCCCAAGCTCCAAAGGGGCCAAGCACACACAAACCATAAATACTCTAGCTCCAAGTTTTCATCGCAAGGGAGAGCTACCACTCTATCCTCAAACTTGGTCTCCCAACTCTCTCAAGTAAAACACAGTTCAAAAATAATTTTGATAGCATAAATTGACCAATAACATGTGTGATCCATTTCTCTTCTACACCATTTGGTTTATAGAAATTTCCTTATTGACACATGTCCACATGCACAATTTAATTAACTTTTTAATTCAATAAATTAGGATTATTCACCCTCACACTTGTCACACTCTCCCCAAGTTGCACAAGTAATTACTAATTCTTTTTTAATTAAAAAGTTCAACTTCCCTCACATCTTCCCACGTGTTCCTATTTTCTCTCCTAGTAGTTCCTTTATTCTCCAGATTCTCATTAATTGAGTGTCTCCTAACTAGATCTTAGTTAGAGTTTGACTAGGAGTCTTCTTCTATTTAGACTAGTCTAGGTTGTCTCAAGATTCTTTTCCAAGTGTTCTCCTATTCTATCCTATTATTATTTTTTCTAATTTAAAAGTCCAAATTATTAATTTCATACACACATGTGCATTTTATCACCTCTTTAGATTTTGTCACTATTTTAATTCTGAATTTGATTTGTATCATTTCTTTTATTTTAATTGATAAATTTAAATTAGTCTCCTAACTAAAACTTAGACTTAGGTTTTGATGTTTATTGGGATTTATAATTAATAAATTCAGTCCTTAACTAATTATTTTAATTTGACAAGGTCAACTTAATTCATTTTTTTCTAAAGCACCTAGATTTATTGACACAAATTTTAATTACGTGACATTACCCTCAGGACACACCTCCGTGCTCCAAGTGTACCACTCACCTTTGACTAGTTTTGGTAGTTTGTCCAACCCTTAGAGTCGCCACTCCACTTAGGCAAACTTGTGAGAGACTAAGGGATTCTAAGGAATAACTACTCCACCTTATTGCGCACCCTTTACAAATATTGATGAGTGACTGCCTCAGTCTTCCCTCATGACATCGCATACCTATCGAATTAGGTAATCGTTAAACTAAAATTTGAGCCATGGCAGGAGTGCTAGTAGGATGTGACAGGGACTCTGCCACACCTCTCCCTCAATATCTGGTTTTGTGTGCATGGCCCCTTTACTCCTTATGTGAGTCGGATTAGAAAGCATCATTATCATGCATCCATTGACAAAACACTATCACTGATCCATATACATAATCATACTAAATCAATCATATGTCACATATGTGTAAAATGAAATACTCAAACAAAATACAATCCACTCCCTGACTCAATCATGAGTTCAAGGAGGTGCATTGATGCCATCAACATCCATA
This sequence comes from Picea sitchensis, assembly GCA_010110895.2. NCBI lineage: Eukaryota > Viridiplantae > Streptophyta > Pinopsida > Pinales > Pinaceae > Picea > Picea sitchensis. The sequence goes on from SNQJ01S0053251.1 coordinate 38,781, forward strand.
ATTTGTCACGTGTCCTACACACTCATGTAAACTCGTCAATAACATTTGTCAATACATATATAAAAAAAATAAGTGACACGATATCATTGTTATCATGTATAATCCAAAATCGAAAAAACATCACCATGTACCATAACCGGATCACTTGCACGCAAGTGTCCTCAAAAAATAAGTCGATAAAATGTGCTCAATAGAGTGAGATGTTATAAAAAAATGGTTGCATGATTGAAAACCATTACAACAAAATTTGCATAATTGAAAATTTTTAAAAATATATATATCAATTATATTTATATGAGGGTGGGTCAAGCATTGAGAAAGTTTTGTAGGTTTTTGTTAATATTGTATTTGAGGTTTATTGTATGAGTACATAACTTATGTACTTGAAAGTTTCAAAATAACATTAAGAATTGTTATAACTCCATTTTATAAAAAAACTAGTTTGTTAACATAATTCAATTGTATACAAAGCGTTTTTTTATTTGTTACGTAACCATTACTTTTTCGAAGTTTAAATAATGTTTTATGAATCATGTAAATGTAATTAGACTATGAAACTTAAATAGATTAAACATTTTTTTAATTTATAATATCTACAATTTGAAAATCAACAAAACATTTAATAGAAATTATAATTCCCAATCCAATAATACAACTTATAAGTAGCAATGTTCTATTTAAAACATATATACACATTTCCCACACACAAATCATGCTTGACCAATCAAAATTTCAAGTCAAACTATAAACAAAAATGGCCAAAATTTCCACCCAATGTGAAGTTAAAACCCTACAATATTTTTCCAAAGAATGTGTGATTTACACTATAAAGTATTTTATCAAAGAGAATGTAATTATAACCCTCAAATATTGTTTCACAATGTGGAATAAAAAATATATAAAAAAATTCCTAATCCATCGAAATAAAAATAGTTAGTAGGAAATCATATGTCTAATTTTTCAGGTCGACCTTGACATGGTCAATAGTAGGTTAACCTAATGGGTTGATCATTGGTAGTTTGCCAGTGTTTAATTGTCAAAGGAAAGTATGAAGGAGAATATAATGACTAATGGTAGGTGGATGATGATATGGAGAAGTATATCTCATGAAAACTCATTAAAGAAGATACATTGATTCTTCGAGTGTTAATTTATGTAGATTGCGTTTGTGATTAAGTTAATGGTCCCTATTGGTGTATGTCGTTTAAGAGTTAATCCATTGTTTCATGAAAATGATAGAAATATAGGCATATCTAATTGACCGTTTCGAATGTGTTCAACATGTTTGTCATCCCTTTATATGCCCGGTGAAGAGATTTCAACTAGCAGCACTAACTTGGCCTAGTTGATTTTCAAAAGGAATGTTTGATGTATATGTCTGTATAAATGAAATTTTATCTATTGATAATTGGTAAATGCAAACTTTTATTAGTATGTATATTTCTTACATAAGTATGTAGTCAGATTTACAGTGACGACCAAGGTTCAAATCTCATTGGTGTATTATTGTGCAAGGTTAGATATCACATGGAAATGGGCATATCATTGAAAGATCTTATTTTAGGAATTCATACGGTCCCTGATTCTATGGTTCATCAATGTAAAGTATAGATATGGATCTAGGTGATAAAATTAACATGAGATCATGTTTCAATCTGTAAAATACCCTCTGTTATGTCACATAAGTACTTGAGGAACAATACGAGGAAATTTGTTTTTTGAAACATTAATAAACAATCATTAGAATAAGAGAGACATTTGTAACATATATTGGTAACACACATTCTATTTCTTTCATTCCATTACACAACTCGATTTAGATACTACTTAAAGCATGAAGGATCTGTCACTTCACATAATATGACATGCAACCTATGACCCAACCTATCCTGCAAGGTTAGGAATTCCACGACACATATTCAACGCTAAAGTCTAGGATTCATCCAATTGATATTGACCATTTAAGGTCTCAATACTGGCGATTGTTCTGAGGAACAAGGAAGTATCTAATTCCCATATTTTCAATTCATTTAAAAATTCAATATAAATTCCAACGTTCTTAACCACCTTTCTTCAAACACAAAAAATATGGTAATCGATCATAAAATCATAAAATCATTACATACTAATAGATAATTCATCACCTCACTCATTAAAGGACAAGTAATTTTAGTAAAATCAAGGAAATAACCTTACAGTAAAACAAAGTCCCTTAAATCGACAATCTATCATTATGACAGTTTCAAATTACTTATGTTTACCTGGCATAGGTGTGGCCACCCTACAATGTGAAACCAGGTAGTTAGATATCCAAAATATACCACAAGTTAAAAGAGGATAAGAACAATAGAGAAAAGATCTCAGCATAAGGTAGAAACTATAATACTTCTCTGTACTTTTATCAACTAGCTGATACTGTGAAGAAAAACAAACCTGTGATTGAAAGAAGGTCTGATCTAAGAACAAGTTAAAAATTATGTAAGAAGCTTGAAGCTTCTCTTCTAGTAACACAGTTAAACACCTCTAGAGTCAGTTCCAGAAGTGCGTATATGGCTCCTTGAAGTCCCAAGGTTCATAAATACATCACCCGAAGTGCAAAGAGATCCTCTCAAGTCGAGAAGAGGTCAAAATATTTGTAAGTACAAGCTCATGAGAGACAATGTGATCATACACAGGGAAGGCATAAAGTATGCACTCAACAATTAGAATCCAAATCTTAGGAGGGATGCGTTATTGAGCATTGGAGTTCTGTACAAGGCAAGGCTCCAGAGGACAAGGTGTGCAGTGGTCAAAGGAGGATTCAAGACCATTTAACCAGGAGAAAGATACAATAGTCGTCATATATGGGATTTGTAGATGAGGACCATAATATCAACATCTGATTAAATTTCGACCTTCGAATCCCAGTAAGGATAGATCAAATACGGGGAGCCATTGCGGGGTCAAAGGGTCGAGTTAATGATCCCACAAGTTTCATCTCTGCAATCCACATAGGTCGACAATCATCACCTACAAATAGATCAATAGTTGGCATCGATACGACTATCAATGAGAAGTTCCTATCACGAAAATCGAGAGAGGGTTTAAACATCGTGCTAGTCGAGACTCTACAATCCTTCCTAGCTATCGATCTTCATGATCGATTTAATCAAGGCCTTCACATTAGACTGTCAATAAGTACTCATGGAGTTGAGTTGAGGTTATATCTCTCTATCATACGAAGGGAGGACAGAGGCCCTTCAGGCTAGTTGATTGTGCCTCAAAGCCTGAATCATGAGGTGGATCTACACCGTAGATTGGTGGTGAATGTTGGTCGTTGGATCCATAATAATTCGGTGATTCGACGAGTTTGAGTTCGTAACATATAAGAGTCGAAAAAGCACGAATCTTATAAGTCTCGGATTTAAGGATAGTCATATATCTCACGGATGATCATGGGTTGTTGGATATATGAACCTACGTTCTTCAATGGTTTTGTAATTATCTACTCCAACGCAACTCGAGTCAGTAGGTTTAAGGTGAAGGAACTCACAGAGTCCTGAATTTCAGAGTAAATCCTTGCCATCCAATGTTGGATACACGTTTATGTAGATCGAAGTATTCTAAACTTCATCCATTCGAGAGGTGGTGGTTGAAGGTTATGAAGCTGTGAAAGGTTCCAAGCTCCTAGAGTTTCAAAGTTAATTTTGACCATTTTTTTTGGTAAATCTAGGACTGTCAGATCTGGGTGTTCGTCCTTCGCGAATTCATAGGAAACTAGAATTACAACAACTAAAACTTCCGAAAGCCAGATCCCAAAGTGTCAAAGTATTGAAAACCCATTCTCATAACCTCTACCTCAACTGACATGTCAATGCCACCTATCATTTGATTTCATATTACACATGGAAATCATTTTGGGTACTTTGGTTACGCCATCTACGCTAATTCAGGTGACATGTGTCACTCTCATTGTTGTGACACATCATCGATTGTGACAATGTGTCTTCCACGTCACTTTGGGAGAATGGAATCTAGAGAAACACAGTTCTTAGAAGTGTCGAAGCTCTGAATTTACTTCTAGCCATAGTGTTGCGCCTCTTTCGTCACCTTGGTGAGCAAAACAGAGGTTCTTGCAAGCTCAGTTGGGTCTGCTGAGCAAGACAACTGTAGAGAAAAGAGTTAGAGAAAGAAAGTAAAAACTACAATTAAGAATTAAACTTAGAGATGCAATAAAAACTAAATTCATGAGCATAGTGACATAGAAACAAAAAGAACCATAAAACCCATGTCACCAATGTTTGAGGCTGATCTATTAGTGAAAACAAAGCACCAAGAAGAAAGGGGACTATGAGTCCCTTATTCCTCCAAGGGAAGGCTCTTGGACCCTCACTAGCTAGATCTTCTTACAACAAATAAAAATGGAAAATGGTGATGAAAGAACTCTTTACAAATCCACTCAATGGTGAGGTGGATTGTCGAATGTAATGGTGCCAATATGCTCTTGTCAAGGATGGAGTCCTCAAAAAAATAGAGGTAGCATAACATTACTTTGAATTCCTTGAGAAAATGAGGTGCATCCATGTCTTTTTATATCATTCATTTGGGTTATTGTTTAACTGCTTTGTAGTGTGAAAAGAGGCCAATTAGGGCATTATTAGGTCTTTGACCAGCCCACCAGTCGGATCCAGTCCATATTTGAGGGTCAAAACAGCTTGGGAGCTGAACCATAAGTGGTTGGGAGGCCGACCACTTCCATAAATGCGTCGTTTAGCAGGTGCGTGGATTTTTGCGTTAACAGTCGTGCATCGTGTGCCTATGCTCGATTTCTACGTTCCTATTCCGCGCATGCACGCGCGCGCCCAATGTCTACAAAGCGCTCTTCAATTTTTCACTACTTTGTATAGTTTTTGACATTTTTTGAATGTTGTGGTATTAACTCAGGTCCATGGATGACTTCATCACTGTTTGACGATGATGAGTTCTTGTAACCATGTGCAGTCGAAATTTCAGTGATAAC
>SNQJ01S0053252.1:12597-58116 GCA_010110895.2 Picea sitchensis
GGATACAACAAGGAAGAAATCAATACTCCTAAGAAACCTGATACAGGTCCTTCGTCTGTGAAAAAGAAAAGCAGGTATGAGAGTGGTTGTAGCAGTTTTTTCTTGTGATTGAATATGGTCATAAAAGCCTTGCATTGTATGCATCATGGAAGAAAAATGAAATTGCAGTAATAGAGATCGATGAGAATCAATGGGGAGATCCAAGGGTTATTTCAAAAGTACAAGCAACAATTGCGCAGTGTTCAAGTAGCACAATGACATTCGCAGCAGCAACATTCTAATGTACAAAATTATATACATGACATTCTGTAGAGATAACAAGAGGAAAGACCTTGTCAGGGAAATCTAATCTTCTTAGAAACAACCGAGGAGAACAATCAGTAGCAGTGAGAGAACAGTGACAGGGGGAGTCATCCAGTTATGACAAGAAAAAGGTTGATGAAGGAGTCCCAGTAAGAGAGGTGAGCAATATTGAGTTTGCTACAAAGGACACAGTTGAAGATGAAGATGAACAAGTCCAAGAATCAGAAGGAAAAGACACTGGTTTAGATACAAATATTCTGCAGGCCTCAAATAAGAGAGTCCATCCTGTTAGGGGGAGTTTGTGCTGGTTTAATATTTGATACCTCCTTAAAATACTACAACAGCTCATGGGGAGCATGTTTTCTTTGACATTGATGTCAAAGGGGGAGAAAAGGAGTGGTCCAGACCGGATGCTACAGCTGGAGGTCCAAACAGATTAGCGCAGTCATTCAGGGTTGCCATCAATACCAAAGGGGGATATTGTTGGCATGTTTATAGGTAGAGTGTGATTGTCATTGATGGCAAGATTAGGGTGTGAAGTGATGGAAAAACAAGAACAATGTAAGCTTAGGAGGATTAGCGCAGAGTCACACGCAGTGCGTAGGTGTGCACCAGGGACGCAGTTAACTCATTGCAAAATCTCAAGAGAGATAACATACTTAGGATCTTAGATGGATCAAAGGTTGAGGCCTTTGACACTTAGAAATTATTCCAAGTCAGGAGGATGTGTAAGCTCAGGAGGAGAAGCGACAGTGATCATTGGATCCCATTGAGAATTTTCGATGACCGTCAGATCTGAATTCAGATAGGTCGAGCACGCAGATGAGGACAGATCTCGAGCATTAGATCTGAGCGTGGGGTCCAACCGTTGTTGGATCAAGGAGAACCTGCATGTTCTTTAAAGTGCAAGGTGAAGCGAGCTTACAAAATCCTGAAAGAAGGAGGACCATCCATCTTCGGGCAGGACACATGGTCACAGATCATCATTTCGCTAACTAAAAGGTCAAAGGAAGAAAGTTCTCTAACCTCCCAACTCACGATATGTGAAATCACGAAAATATCTAGACTGTCAGATCACCAAGGATTGTGGACCGTTGATCAGGCATGAAGAAGGCTTATGAAGTGGTGAAATCATGATAAGATCTAGATCGTTGATCCAAGAGGGGCACATGGTGATAGATCAGAGCACGACAGAAGCACCAATATGAGAAATTGTGAAACACTTTTTGGCATAGCTTGTGGTCACCACCAGTGGTCACGTGAGGGGAAGAAGCTAGCGATGCTAAGCTCCATCTCAGAGTCTCGACGATCAAGACTTGGAGTATCAAGATCCTTCATCACAGGAATCACGATATGAGAGATCGCGATGAGATTTGGACTGTTGGATCATTGGAGATCTCGACCGTTGATAAGGCTCGATGAATTTCATAAGTTTGCGAAATACGAAGAGCCTTTTGGCACAACCCGTGGTCATGTAAGGGGAAGAAACTAGCGGTGCTAAGCTCCATCTCGGAGTCTCAGTGATCGCGACTTGGAGTGTCGAGACCCTTCATCATAGGAATACCAAAATGCAAAATCACAAAATTCAAATTCTGTTTAGCATTCGGTAACAACTAGTGGGCATATGAGATAAATGCGAAATCCTATGGATTTAATCCAACGGTGATGGTTAATTGGAAACTTGATTGAAGGGTTATTGTTTCACCTCACAGGTAATCGATCAGTTATGATTCAGTTAGCAGAACTGAATCATGATTCTTGGATGGTGGGTGATTCAGTTGCTGATGCATTTTCTTGGAGATTCAAGGGGTAACTGAATAAGTGGTATAGGATAAAATGGAAACGGAATGACGGTGGAACGTAGGTTGTTCTAACTGGAAAAATGTGATGAACTGTAAGAAGAGTAAAATTACAGGTTGGAGAGATTGAGATAAAACTCAGAGATGAGTAACAGTTGCTAAACAGTCAGAAGTAAATAAAAGAGATGCAGTTTTCTTTTTGAGGCTTGAGCGAGTGAAGCAAAGCAAAAAGTGGAGTGGCAGTGAACAACCCGATGAGCAGAACCGTGGCACAGTGAAGAGCATGCAGAGGCACTGTGCATGGATGATGAAGAAGGTGCACAGATAGTATAAATATGAAGAATAGAGAAGAGATGGAGGCTGTTGTGGAGAGGAATTACACACGGGGAAATAGCATGCTGTGGGCAGGAGATGAAATACACAGAAGAGGCGTAATTCATAGAATCAAAATAAGACACAGAGCATAAAGCGTGCCAGAAGAAAAGAACAAAGATGCATAGATGAGATAGTAAAAGAAGGTTGAGGTGCACTTGTAGAGAAAAGCAGAAGATCAGAAAGCGCAAGAAGATGCAAGTAGAGAGACACTGATACAGGAGAGTAGAGTAGCATAGCAGAACAATGATAATCCTGGTAAGCCAATGACAACTATTGAATCACTGTAATAAGTTTCAGTAAAAAATATTTATAATCAGGGTGGTCGAGAGGTGCTAGGGAGGAGTGTTGTCCCTAAAGGTTCAAGTGGGTGCTTGAACACAGGGAGTTGTATCTTCCATCTGGTTGTAGCCAGAGAAACCAGGGTGGCAGGGTGGTGCAAGGGAGAACATTGGTTCTCTGATATACATGTGGGTGCCTATGTAACTGGAAGTTGGTGCTTCCATCTGGTTGGTGCTGGAACTCTTAGAGAGTTGGTGCTTCCTTCTAGTTGGTGCTAGATAAACCAGAGAGTTGGTGCTCTCAACAAGTTGGAGCTTGTAAAACATAGGTAGTAGCCTCACTTAGAGTTGGTGCTCTCAGCAAGTTGTAGCTTGAAAAACAGAGGTTTTAGCCTCACAATGAGTTGGAGCTCATATGTATGATAATGTACAGAATCATGTAAAGATTACTTATCATACCAAGAAGAAGAGGTTTTTACCCTTTATGGGTTTCCTCAGGAAATATTTGTCTCTATTTATTTCATATGTGTGACTGATGTCAAATGTTCTATTACTTACCTCTCTGCATTATTGTGATTGTCATTGAGTGCTCTGTAAAGAGTTTAAAATAAGCATAATTGTTTAAGCACGGTACCAAATAGTTCACCCCCCCCCTCTCAGTTGTCCAACAAAGCATTACATCCTAAAAGTGAGAAGTGTATATTTGTTGGTTATTTTGAAGATGTCAAAGGTTATATACTTCTTCAACCACATTGTAATGAAATTATTCTTAGAAGAGATGTTAAATTTGATGAAAATCTCTTGGCCTGTGAGCCTAATTTGGCGGTTGTGCCTTCTTTGGCCTGCGAGCCATCTTCGACGTTTGTGCCTTCTTCTATTCCTACTCTAGTTTCTTCTTCAGATGATGAAAGTGAGGATGAAAATCCACCTCCTCCTGCTCATCCTCCTCGAGATGACTCCTTTGAACCTAAACCAGCACCAGCTCCACCGCTTCCTAGATGTGTCTGTTCAACACAAGAAGCAGATGATGATCTTGTCAGTGATTCTTCAGATTAGTGTCAAACACGTTCACAGTTCCAGCAAGCCTCTTCTCTACCGGCTCAAGTTTCAGAGACCCATGATCCAGAGACATTTGCAGAAGCTTTACGTCATCCATATTGGGATACAACAATGAATGAAGAGTATCATTCTTTAATGGAAAATGATACTTGGGATTTTGCACCTCTTCCAAAAGGAAGAAAACTTGTCATATGTAAATGGTTCTATAGAACTAAGTATGCATCAGATGGAAGTGTTGAAAGACACAAGGTTCGGTTAGTTTCCAAAGGATTTTCCCAAGTTGAAGGAATTGACTATAGTGAAACCTTTTCCCCTGTAGCCAAAATGAATTCCATCTTCCTTGTTCTTGCCCTTGCCACCTCACATAAATGGGAGGTCCATCAGATGGATGTTAAATTTGCCTTCTTGCATGGCAATTTGAAAGAAGAAATCTACATGGAACAACCTCTTGGATATGTCAAAAATGACTCTAGCCTTGTTTGTCGCCTCAAGAAATCTCTTTATGGTCTCAAACAAGCTCCCCGAGCTTGGTATGCCAAAATGGATAGCTTTCTTATTTCCAGTGGATTCTCTAGATGCCATTCTGATCCTAATGTATATACTAAGAAAGTAGGAAGCCATATCATAATCCTTGTCCTTTATCTTGATGACCTTATCCTTACTGGTAGTGACCCAACACTTTTAAACCATGTGAAAACCAACCTTAAGAAGAAATTTGAAATGACTGACTTAGGATTTTTTCACTATTTCCTTGGCCTTTCACTATTTCCTTGGCCTCCAAGTTTTGCAAAACCAATGAAGGAATTTTTCTTCCCTCGCTGTTTAAGTATACTTGTGACCTTCTTCGTCGCTTTTCACATGGATGATTGTAAACTAACCCCTTCTCCCTTCTAGTCTGAGTCAATCTTCTGCCACCTGTCCTTCTTGAAGTTGATGCCCCAACATCAGTTAGTTGGTAGCCTCTTATACTTGAATCATACCCATCCTGATCTGTCCTTTGTTGGTCGTGTTGCTCGATATATTAAAACACCCCATGAAAGCCATTGGAAAGCAGCTAAAAGGATACTTTGCGTTCGCGATACAATTCAGTTCGAGATACATACAGTTCAGGGGAATCCTTTACTGGTTGGTTTCACTGATTGAGATTGGGCTGGCGACCTTGATGATCAGAATTCTACTGCAGGTTATTTTTCAACCTTGGTTCAGGACTACTACTCTAAATTGTAAGAAAGAAAATTCTATTGCACTTTCTTTAGCGTATAGAGTACCGAAAAGGGTAAATGCAAGCCGAAGCCCTATGGCTTCTCGGCATATCCTTTCAAATTTGATTCTGCGACCAAAGATCCACCAACCTTGGTGTGAAAATCGAAAAGCTATCAAGATCGCTTAAAAGAAATAGCTCAACATCAACGAAAGCAAACACATCGAGCTACACATGCACTTCATCAGAAAGCTAATTCATGATCACGTTATTGAAGTGCTCTTTTTCCCTACAGAAGATCAAGTTGCAGACATTTTCACAAAGTCTCTTACAGAAGGGAAGTTTTCCAAACTTCGATCTATGTTAGGAGTTCAGGAAGTTGTCATTAAGGGAGGATAGGCTCTAATGCCTCCTTCCTTCTCCTATTGTGTCACTACTGTAAATCCTTCAATCCTATCCCAAGTTGTTCTTAAGGGGGGATGTTAGGATATTTAGACACTTAGGAGTTAGTTAAGATCTACTTGGTCTATTGTGTCATTAGGTAAAAGTGTTTTTTATAGTGTGTTTCTTTAGTGTGCATTAGTATGCATTTGTAGTTAGGAAATCCGACGGTCACGATATGTTCCCGACATAGAGTGATCCGATGGTTCATACTCTCCTCGATCTTAACGACCATTGATCCATGGCTTAACACCCGATTCATTTATGATCTCTATTTAAAGAGCATGGAGGGTCATTTGCTGATGATTGATTGTGAGAAACTCTATTGTAAAATCTGTCTGTAATTTTTTTTATTGCATTAATAAATTCCTCCAAGTGGCCGCATTGGCTGGGGCCGTGGATGTTTCCCCGTAGGTGTTTTACCACATGAAAACATTGGTGTTTTGATATTTTATTTGGTTATGTGAGTGGTTACTAAAGGTGTTCATCCTCTGTTGGAATACCTGTGTTGTTGAACAAATACTCGACATTTCTTTGTAGCTCTAAGCGAAGATGTCACGAAACTCTTGGAAATGTGATTTATAGGTGACAACCTCGTCAGTAGAGCACAAATCTCTAATGTGGACATTTTCAACAACTCCATGTTTAATGGATATGTCGAGGGGGATGGTGGGTGAAATATTACTTAAGTTCCATTCATATAACACGTCGTGTGATGTCTCGGGAACAGAGGAAATGACATCAATGGTTGACGGAGTCGTGATCCATTGGTAACTCTCGATGGTGTGTTGTTTGAGGAAGAGAATGGAATGATGATGTCCATCATCCCAAGGGGTATCTTCCATCGACATAACTGACATAATCATCTTGTCTATGGGAAAAACATTGTGGAACAGGTCAAGAGACGAATCACCAAGAGAGGGGATAGAAGGGGTTGTTGATTGAATGGCTTGATAGGCAGATTCAACCGGAATTAAAGGCATTTGGTTGCCATAGCAAGGATAATCACTAGGTTTGGGTATCATCCAGGGGTCTAAAGATGGGTGAGTTTGGCGAGCCGAGGTGGAAATCATGTTGATCGAGGAAACCAAAGGAGGTGGAACATCGGGAGGTGGGATCAGGAAAGTTCTCATCAAAGTGGAATCTTTTAGTAGGCCCACACCAACATTCTCATACCCAGGAGGTGTCTTCGCAATGAAAAGGACGTTGATAGTATGGGTGTTAGAGTTGAAAAAGGCTAGTTGGTTGATAGTGATGACCTTTCCCTGATGTGGAAAACATAAAATGTGGAAAAGGGTAGACACAATGATGTGCATTGTGTCAATCTAGCTATGACCAAGTAAGAGGCTATAATAGTGAGGTGCATCAAAGACCTCAACTTCAACATTGACCGATTTGTCTTCCAACGTAATAGACAACGAAGGAAGTACACCGTAGGGTTTAAAGCCAAAGCCATTGGAGGCTTTAAGCGTGTTATGTGATTCAGTAAGAGGAGGAGAGCTTATGGCTTTCCAACAGGCAACATACATTACCCACATGGATGCACCCTCATCAATAACAATCCTACAGATGTTCTTGTCGGAGACAACAACTTGTATTTGGAATGATAGTTGAGGGGGGAATCTTGGAATGTGATCTTCAAGGTAAAAAATTATCAAATTTATATCCTTAGGATCAATTCAACCAATAGCCTTTAGCAGTGCCTTCTATTGAGCATGAAAACTTTGAAGGACTTCGAGAGCCAACTTCACAGAAGGTGCTTGCGCCAAATATTCTACAATACTGTAGTTCTGAGAAGCACATGCATGAGGGTTGAAGGTGTAATTTCGAACAACACCATTTGGGGGAGGGTGAAGAACTGTATCAAGACTTAGTCTTTCGAGATGAAGAGGACTGTTGGGAGGTGAAGTTGAAAGAGTGTGTTGAACCAATGAAGGTGGTATATCATCAACCTTCTCCTTTGAGGAAGAATAATCTTTAGCTTGAGTGGTCAGTGTAACATCATTCTTTCTGGAATCACCAGTGCACATTAGTACATAAGAAGTAGTGGAGGGAGAGGGTTGGTCATGGATGACCAGTTGGGCTTGTTGTTCAGAAAGGAAAGGTTGAGACAAAATGACAGGTGTGGGAGGTTTCGCGTTCCCTTGGAGGAACTTAGTAACCTCGGCACGTCTTGGAAAATATTTCATATAGTGATCGTCACCACAGATAAGGCAAGGGTATCTAGGTTTGCACTTATCCTTATCATCAGCAGGTTGGGTTTTAGTTTTCTCAGACTGTGGATTATTTTTGTCCTCCTTATTCTTACCCTTCCTTTTTTAAGATTTATTCTTTCCGGTAGGGGTAGTTTGAACAGAGTTAACCTCAATAGTTTTTCCGGTGGGAGGAGTAGGAGACAGAGCATTTTGAACATTAGAAGCATTGAACTAGGGTTTGGTGGGAGAGGCTTGCTTATTTTGAGGTTGAGCATGGAAAGTTCCAATCACACCGTCAGCTGCATGAGAAGAAGCAGGGGTAGTTTAAGTAGCAGTAGTAGAAGGGAGAGGTGCATTAGGGAGTAAGTCGTAAAGAGTACACATCTATGAATAAATGAGGTCGAGGTACTGAGCACAACTAATAGCCTGTTCTTCGGTGACAATGCCACCCATGGAAATATCATGAGAGATCTTATTCACGAATGATTTTATGAACCACTCCGCCAATAACTGATCGAGAAGATCGAGTTTGATCAAATGTCGTCTTTGTCTCCACTCATGAATGTGATCAGAGATGTGAGTGGATTTAGTTTGTTCAAGGAACTTAGGATCTCGGTTCTTATTTCATAATGGATCGATAATTGGTAGTGTGTAAGGAAAGCCATGGCTAGGGTATTAAAGTTAGTGAAAAAATCTCGTGGTAGTTCTATATACCACTTTGTAGCTGAACCTGTGAGAGTTCGTTGGAAGATTCGTAACCGAATAGAATCATCCATCAAAGAGTTGGAAGAATGACAAAGGTGGAAATTCATGATATGGTTGTTTGTATCCTCTCTCGATTTACTGTTGAATCTTGGGATGTCAGATGGTAATTTGGTCGATATCACGGGCCAGTGGGGAGAATGCAGGATAGGATCATTCAAGATTCTAGACAAATTAGGTAGATCCAAGGTGGATAAAAAAGGTAATTGTCTATTCATAGGAGGATACCGATAACTTTTGGGAGGGAGTCCTATCGGTAGACCAGTAGGACCATAAGAAGTCTGTATGTGAGGTGAAGGTACTAACAGATTTGGGCATGTGTACGGAGGCAGGTAGGCCACAAGGTTGTACTGATTGGGGATGGTCCCTTGGGGAGGGAAACTAGGTTGAACGTTCGAACCCCAAATGGCATTGGAAGAACCGAGGTATGACTGGCCTGAACTAGGGGGTATAAAAGAGCTAACCTGAGATTTTTCCCCCCCAGACGATTGTGGATTATCTTCAATAAGAAGATTCCAATATTGGGCTAGTGATCCGGGGATGTTTTGTCCATACTGTGGATTATATCCTCCGTGTAGGGATTGTCCTCCAGGTGAGGATGATGCCCCAATTTGGGTTTTACTTCTAAATTGAGTTTTCCCCCATGGGTTATACTGTCCCCCAATAGGAATATGATAACCAAAAGTGAATATCGGAGTAGAAATTCCAAAGGTAGTAGAGCCACTAGGTCCAAATCCTTCTATAAAAGGTAGATTAGACCCTTCGAAGAGGAACTGGGATGGTGTCAGAATAGAAGCGGAAGCAACATTATACCCAGGAGGAGTAAAGACTCCAGAAGCTCCGAACGAAACTTGGGTAGGAATGGGGATAGAAGAATTCAAGGCATTATACCCAAGAGGGAGTGACGGGATTTATCTAGACAAATGCGGTGTACCAATAGGAGGTTGGCTAGCGACCGTGTTCTCGGTGGGGATAATCGTAGTGTTTGGGATCATCCTGGAATGGGCTTGCTGAAGAGGGATAGTTGAGCTAGGACCAACCTCTGAACCAGTGAAGAAATAACAGGTTGTACTTTTAAAATGATATAAAGGTATTGTAAATGTAGTATATGTTTCATGTGGTTAAGAAATGACAGGTATCTCCATGTCTGCTTCTGAGCCGGGAGGGTTCCGTATAGAAGTCGGAGTTCAAGATATGTCAGTGGTCCAAAAAGGATCTTTGCTTTCAATGCCAGCAAGGACTTCAACTGGTATTCCAGAAGTGTCAACAACAATTTCTCCAGACGATTTGAGTTAGAGAATACGTCTCTCGTATCGAGGAGGTAAGTGGAAAGCGTCCAAAGAATCAGAAACGATTCGAAAACTTTCTAAAGAGTCAGTTCTCTCCGCTTGTGAAGGTACGTGGTCCTGGATCTCACTTTGTTTAGGAGAGTGCTCCGATGGATTAGGGAGAAAGGTTTGGGAAACTTCCATATCTTCCGGAGGTAGTCCTTGCATCCTACGCGAACGACGTGGAGGGTCAATGTTGGCCGAATAAAAATTTTTATGGAAAAAATCTATGGCCAACTATGTAAACAAACAACACTCATCATTTTTGGGTATAAATTCAAGCAACCCCCATAATACGTGTGATCTCTACACCGAGACCAACAAAGCAGGGTGAGTAACTCTGCTAATCTCAATGTGACCTCAGGTTTGACCCTTGTGTGAGAAGGGCTTCCCAGGACAAAATGTTGCAAATGGAATTTTACACTCCCTATAACAAGATGCTATTGTGTTTTTTGTGCTTTGGAGAGTGTGTCTCACTACCTATTCCAAAGCTCTAGCCTAACTGATGTTGGTGTAAAAGAGCCCTAGAAAACATTACTAGTTAATTTTTAGATTTTCGCAATATTTTTAATGGCTATTGTTACTCAAGAGGGAGAGGGGATTGAAACCGATGTTGTGTATGACCTTGATCCAATAACATGCAAATAGAAATGAATGATGCAAATTTCCTTTCAATGAATTCTATCTACAGCAGGGAGAAGGTGTTTCCAAAACAATGTAAACTACAAAATATACTTCATTTTTTATTTAAATGAACACAATTTCAAACAACCAATAAACAATGAAGTTATTCGATGTTCTCTTCTCTTAAATGCAATAGATTTTCACATATATGTTTATTCAAACGAATGGATAAATTCAATTTTTTTTTTTCTAGAACCATACCAAGGGCATGGCAGAGAAAAGACATGAAATCCAAGAAAATCTATAGCTTCAACAAGCACCCAAATCAAACTTTCAATGAAGACAAAAATTAAAAAATGACGAGAAAGTATTTCCTCAAATGCAAATGAAGAGACAAATTCTCAATTATCAAGCAATCCAGAATACGTAATCAATCCAAAATTTCAAATCCAATCCAAGATTTTTAATCGAACAAGCACTTAGATACAAGCTCAGAGATTATACACTTGTTGTTTAAAAATAAAAATAAAATGAAAAATGGAAAATGACTGAGAGGTGTTCGATCTCTGAAAACCAATCAACAACAAGTCAAAAGTTTAGAAAAAAGTCATATGTTGGCATTAAAAATCCTTTCCAATTGGTTACAACAAAAACTGGGCATCAACAGAGGCTAAGACCCAACTCAAAAAATTTCAGAGACACCGCTGCAGGCTGATAGCATATCAGAGTGAGGAAATTAATGGTGTTCGTAGGCCAAAAACGGATAGGGTGCGGAAATCCCGCACTGAAGAAAACAACCAGGGTGTTGAAATTGGAGGTTTCTGCAAGCTATGTATAAGGTACAGTGCATAGGTGTTTGTAAATCAAGAAATTCTGAGAAAAGGGCAAAGGATCTAAGGGGATTTTTAAATGTAGAGAGTCTAAATGGATCTCCCACGGAATCAGAGACTGATTTCAAATGAAAATAATAGGTAAAGAGAAAATGGCCAACAAAAACCCACAATCAAGTCATATCCCTAGTGGAGTCACCAATTGTTTTATTGGATAAATCGGTGAATGCGGACATAAACTAATCTCCTTAGATCCACCTGGATCTAGAACAAAACTAGACAAGACATGATGCTTTTCCTAGGTTTCTACCATTGAATTTATCACCAAAGAAGGAATGTATGACATACCTTTATATATCGCTTCCTTATATCTTTGTTGTCCCTGCTTCCCTCCAGTTCTCTTGTGAGATCAGATCTGCAATGACACAAACCAACCAAAGTGAAAGAAGCAGTTATAGATTCAATGGAAACCTAAACATGTGATCGAGGAGTCATGTAATAAAACACTAATGATTTTATTGGAAAGAAACATGCCTCTATATCATATTAAATAGAAGTGGAAGATACAACCAAAGTGCCTTGATGTCGCAAGTTCCCTTTCAGTGGTCCTTTGTTCCAACACATACATACACTTGCTCCGAATTTGCATGAAGATAATCCAAAAATCTTGATGGGCAAATGGAGGCCTAAAGCATCAATTGTATCAGGATTCTTCACATAGTCCTTAGCCTACTCTTTTCTCAATCTTGCTTGACCTTGCTTAACCTTTTCCATGAGAAATCTATTATTATATAAGATAATATGAAGTGGTTACTAGGATAAGAATGATCCCACCAAATTAGAAAAACCAGTAAGATCGCAACCATACAGACACCACCTCACATTCTAGAAGATTATCCTTCTAGGAACTTCGTGAAAATTCTTCCTTTTCTTAGCTTCAAGTGCCATCGTACTCTACCTATACAGAAGCATGTGGATATCCTGCAAGCCAGGCATAGAGTAGCCTACATAAATACTTGATTTCTGCACTGTGTACCATTGTCAGCCTGCGGCGTCATTCTAAAAATGTGCCTTGTAGGGGAATAACTCAACCATTTTCTGCATGTGAAAGATTGTTTTGGAAGCCTAAACACATGCCTATGGGTTCATCATCAGAATGACCAAAATAATGTGTAATAGGAGCCTCTGAGTTACTTCCATGAATCTACTCTAAATGGTGTGGACCTGCTACTGGGCAGTGCGCTGTTATTGGGATCGCTTCATCCTCTCAATCGATGACAGGGGCTTCAACTGCACCTGTACTGTTTCTTCTTGTTGCTTCACCCCCTGGAGCTATGACTCCAGTGCCTTCAATTCAATATCCTCAGTGAGTTTCTCATAAGTTTGGGCATTGCAATAAATCAGTTGTTTACATTCCATGGCAAGGCCCTTGATTCTTTCAACTGCACCTCGAGCAGTTGCTCCTCTTTGATCCCGCACATCCTACAGAGTATTGGGAACTGTTCTTAGCTCTAGATCTATGATTTTCTGTTGAAGTTGCTGGATGGTTTCTGTAAGCTGCACTACTTGGTGTTCTATTAGTTCTCCCTCCTTCTACTCCAAGGCCATCATAGAGCGAAGTGCTTTGTTGATTGATTCTTTTACTCTGACCTGATCTGTGAGAAGATTTTCTTTCTCCTACTGGATATGCACTCTCTCTTCTTCTAACTTCACTTGAAGAGCATCCTTCTCTTGTTGCACAATCTTGCGTTTCTCTATATCTTCCTCCTATGCTTGTTTTAGGGCCGTTGTGGCTAGGTATTTCTCATCTTGTGCTCAATGAAGGTGGGCTTCAGTCACATCAACCAGTCTGCGGAGTTGAGCAATCTCATCTCCCAAATCTGGTTCTTCTGAGGGCAGGGGTGCAATGGACACTGTGCGGCTCGAATAAAGATCTTGTTGTACACCTCTTAGTTCTGCTTCAATTCTATCATACATGGCTTCTTGTTTTGATTCGTTTCTTTGCAAAATATCTTATGAGGCATCTCCTACATCTGAAATAATGAAGTCAAAGTCATCGACTGCTAGTACATTCTACACTTTGGCTTATTGGATTTGGACTTCTTCTGCAATGAAATTTTTGTGGGGGAAACCTTCATTTTATTAGATGGATCGGTATCATCAGGGAGGTTCTGTGGTAGTGTTACTTCGACTTTCTTATCTTCTTCTTGTTCTTTTTCCTCTTTGTTCACTTTTTCATCACCTCCTTCACTAGGTGACTCAGATGCGGTCTCTTCTGATGTGTTGTGTACTTCCTAGACATCTTTCTTCTTTTTCATCCTGCTGCTGCTTGGGGCATCATACTCTTCGCGAGTAACCACTGGGTTTTAAATGAGGTCCGGGTCAGAAATCTCTATGGGGTTAGCATGGATAAGGATTTATGTAGGCCAATCTTTAATGATTTCTTCTAGGTCCTTTGCAGTGAGCTTGTAGTATTATTGAAGTTCTTCTTTGCTTTCATCGGCGCATGCAACAACATAAATAAAATGCCTATCTGTGCAGAACTTCATAAGTGGCCTGAATCTATCCACAGTGTTCGATGTCATACAAGGGAAGGACTTAATATCCCTCCTAAGTTGTAGGTAGTAGTTATGAAATACTACGTTTGATTGCCACAACTTTCCCATATCGTTTGAATACCAGAGCGTGGTGAACTTCGTAGGGAGCGACTCAAATGGATCGATCTCAGGGAAGGTCACACCTTTTGGCATCTCCCAAGTAGTAAATGCAATGAGGATTAGGATCCTGCTGAAGTGAAACTCATAGCCCTAATATTGAGCTTCGCGGCAATACATTTTGAGCTCGTTAACTAGGTACTTCACCCAATTCATCTATAGGCCTTCTACACATTTTCCTGCGAGGTCAACGACAAACCCTGTAACCTGCACGGGTCTGTTCTTTCTTACTATATTTTCTGTAATTAATTGGCATGCTAGGTGCATTGTTACATTCTGGATGGAGGCTACCTTGTAGCCTTGCGTCCCCTTCTCAACATCACCATATGTTTCTTTAAACATCTGTGCTAAGGCATGGTCTGCAGCTTTTCCTAGGTAGAAGTCTTGTGGGTCTGGTCCCTGCATTCTCAGTTCAGTGATCCTATGGATCAGTGATGAATCGACAATGATATGTCTAAACAACCATAGATAACCACTCTGGAAGCATGACAACAGGAGCTTAACGCAAGCGTTAGCCTCCTGGTGCCTTCCAAAATGTGGAATATTCATTACATTCAAAAGGGTGGACTACGCGAGGTTCATGGTCCACGACTAAGGGATGATTTTCATCTTCTTTCCCTTCGTCTTGGTTAGATATTTGTGAGGTGTGAGAATTACATAGCTCTTATGGTCTCCCAGGTTGCTTCTTTTTCATCCTGCTACTGCTTGGGGCATCATACTCTTCGCAAGTAACCACCGGTTTTAAATGAGGTCAGGGTTATACAACTCTATGGGGTCAATATACATAAGGAGTTATGTAGGCCAATCTTTAATGATTTCTTCCAGGTCCTCTGTAGTGAGCTTGTAGTAGTATTGAAGTTATTCTTTTCTTTCATCCGCGCGTGTAGTAACATAAATAAAATGCCTATCTGCGCAGAACTTCATAAGTGACCTGAATCTGTCTAGGGTTTTCGGCATCATACGAGGGAAGGAATCAATAGTCCTCCTAATATATATGTAGTAGGAATGAAATAATGTGTTTGACTACCACAACCTTCCCATATCGCTTGAATACCAGAGTGTGGTGAACTTCATAGCAAGTGGCTCAAATGGATCAATCTCAGGGAAGGTCGCACCTTCTGGCATCTCCCAAGAAGTAAATGCGATGAGGATCAAGAGCTTGCTGAAGTGAAACTCATAGCCCTGATCTTGAGCTTCACGGCAATCCAATTCAAGCTGGTTAACTAGGTACTTCGCCCAGTTCATCTGTAGGCCTTATACACATTTCCCTGCGAGGTCAATGACAAACCCTGTAACCTGCGTGGGTCTGTTCTTTCTTACTAGCTTTCCTGCAATTAATTGGTGTGCTAGGTGCACTGTGCCATTCTGGATGGAGGCTACCTTGTAGCCTCATGTCCCCTTATCAACATTGTCGTATGTTTCTTTAATCGTCTATGCTAAGGCGTGGTCTGCAACATTTCCTGGGTAGAAGTCTTGTGGGTTTGGTCCCTGCATGCTGAGTCCAATGATCCTATGGATTAGCGTTGGATCAACAGTGATACATTTGGACAACCACATATAGCCACCCTGGAAGCATGACAAAAGGAGCTTAACGCAGCCATTAACCTCCTCGTTCCTTCCAAAATGTGGAATATTCATTACATTCAAAAGGGTGGACTATGTGAGGTTCATGGTCCACGACTAAGGGATGATTTTCGTCTTCTTTCCCTTTGTCTTGGCCAGATATTTGTGAGGTGCGAGAATTCCATAGCTCTTATGATCTCCCATCTTATAGTCACTAATATTCAAGGTTGGAATCCTCTCTAGCTATGGTTTGACCGCGTGTATCCCCTTCAGGAGATACACAGTGATGACGATGTAGTTGAAGTCCCTAGGGACACTGTCGCAACTCACTACACCGACCAGAGGTGGGATGTAATCGGGTAGGATGGATGGTAATAACTTCGCATTCGCCAAGTCATCTCTATGCTTGGGAAATGACGTAAAATGTTTGCCTTCCCTTGCAAAATTTGAAGCTAGCGAAGTGAAGAAGGAGGAGGGAGATTGAAGATCACCTCGACCTTCAAAAGATCAACCCTGATCCCTTGACGTGACATGATAAAACCTAGAAGTCGTCTAGAATCTACAAAAAAACCACATTTGTGTGGGTTTAAGTGTATACGATAGAACCGACAAAGAAGGAAAATGGCTGAGAGGTGCGCCAGATGGTCACTATGATGCATGGAATGTGTCAGTAGGTCATATAGATATGGTTTTACAATGTGCTTAATATCATGAAAAGAATAAGACATGGCATGTTGAAAAGTCACATCAGCGTTCTTTAAACCGAAGGGTAGTTTCTAGTAGGCAAAGGTGCCCCAAGGACAAATAAAAGCGGTTTTGTGTTGATCTGCAGGTAAGATGTTGATCTGATTATAGTTGGAGAAACCATCCATTAAAGAGAATATTTCACTCCTAGTGCAATCGTCGATGATCTAGTCATCGAAGGGGGTGGGAAAGTTGTCCTTAGAAGAAGCGTGATTTATATCCCTATAATCGACGCAGAGACGGTTCATACCTTGTTTCATGTTAACTGGAACGAGATTGGATACCCAATCAGTTAAAGCCATAGAATAAATAAGGCTAGCTTTAAGAATTTTTTCGACCTCAAGCTTAATAGCAACTGCTTTATGGGGGTGGACCAGACGAAGTCTCTGTCGGATGGGTCTAGTGCCTGGGTACGTCTTAATTTCGTGTACAATAATATCAGGGTCAATACTCGACATTTCTTCGTAGCTCCAAGTGAATATGTCACGTAACTCTTGGAAAAGTGATTTATAGGTGACAACCTCATCAGTAGAGCATGAAGCTCTGATGTGGACATTTTAAACAACTCCACGTTTAATGGATATGTTGAGGGGGATGGTGGGTGAAATATTACTTAAGTTCCCTTCATATAACATGTCGTGTGATGTCTTAAGAATAGAGGAAATGACAGCAACGGTCAACATAGTCGAGATCCGTTGGTAATTCTTTATGGTGTGTTGTTCGAGGAAGAGAATGGAACGATGATGTCCATCATCCCAAGGGGTATCTTCCATCGACATAATCGACATAATCATCTTGTCTGAGGGAAAAACAGCGTGGAACGGGTCAGGAGATGAATCACCAAGAGAGGGGGTAGAAGGGGTTGTCGATTGAATGGCTTGATAGGGAGATTCAACCAGAATTAAAGGCATTTGGTTTCCATAGCGAGGATAATCACTAGGTTTGGGTATGATCCAGGGGTCGAAAGACGGGTGATTTTGGCGAACCGAGGTGGAAATCATGTTGATCGAGGCAACCAAAGGAGGTGGAACATCAGGAGGTGGGATTAGGAAAGTGCTCATTAGAGTGGAATATTTAAGTAGGCCCACACCAACGTTCTCATACCCAGAAGGTGTCTTCGCGATGAAAGGGATGTTTCTAGTATGGGTGTCAGAGTTGAAAATGGCTAGCTGGTCGACAGTGATGACCTTTCCCTGATGTGGAAAACATAAAATGTGGAAAAGGGTAGACACAACGGCGTGCATCGTGTCAATCCAGCTACGACCAAGTAAGAGGTTATAATCGAGAGGTGCAACAAATACCTCAACTTCAACGTTGACCGATTTTCCTTCCAACGTAATAGACAACGAAGGAAGTACACCGTAGGGTTTAAAGCCAGATCCATTGAAGGCTTTAAGTGTGTTATGTGATTTAGTAAGAGGAGGTGAGATGATGGCTTTTCAATAGGCAACAAACATTACACACATGGAGGCACCCTCATAATTAACAATCCTACAGATGTTCTTGTCAGAGAAAACAACTTGTATTTGGAATGTTAGTTGAGGGGGGAGTCTCAGAATGTAATCTTCAAGGTAAAAAATTATCAAATTTGTATCCTTAGGATCAATTCCACCAATATCCTTTAGCAGTGCCTTCCGTTGAGAAGGGAAACTTTGAAGGACTTCAAAAGCTGACATCGTAGAAGGTGTTTCTGTTCTAAGTCTTTTGCAACCATTGTTTTGATCAGAAAGTTCTTTCGGATTTATCGCATAGGTTTTTTGATGTTCGACGTTTCGGACCAAACTAGTGTGGTCCATCATTGTAGAAGCTACTTGCACTAGATCTTCTACAATACTGTAGTTCTAAGTAGCATGTACATGAGGGTTGAAGGCGAAACTTTGAACAACACCCTTTGGGGGAGGGCAAAGAATTGTATCAAGACTCAGTCTTTCAAGATGAAGAAGACCGTTGGGAGGTGAAGTTGAAGGAGTTTGTTGAACCAATGAAGGTGGTATATCATCAACCTTCTCCTTTGAGGAAGAATAATATTTGGGTCGAGTGGTCAGTGTAACGTCATTCTTTCTAGAATCACCAATGCACATGAGTACATAAGAAGTAGTGGGGGGAGAGGGTTGGTCATGGATGACCAGTTGGGTCTATTGTTGAGACAGGAAAGGTTGAGACAAAACGACAGGTGTGGGAGTTTTCGCGGTCCCTTGGAGGAACTTAGTAACCTTGACTCGTCTTGGACAATATTTCGTATAGTGATTGTCACCACAGATAAGGAAAGGTTATTGGGTTTTGTGCTTATCCTTATCATCAGTAAGTTGGGTTTTGGTTTTCTTAGACAGTGGGTTATTTTCGTCCTCCTTATTCTTACCCTTCCCTTTTTTATATTTATTCTTTCCGGCAGGGGTAGTTTGAACAAAGTTAACCTCAGTAGTTTTGTCGGTGGGAGTAGTAGGAGACAGAGCATTTTGAACATTAGAAGCATTGGACTAGGGGTTGGTGGGAGAGGCTTATGTATTTTGAGGTTGAGCATGGAAAGTGACAATCACACCGTCAACCGCTTGAGAAGCAACATGGGTAGTTGAAGTAGCGGTGGTAGAAGGGAGAGGTGCATCAGGGAGTAAGTCGTAAAGAGTACCCGTCTTTGAACAAATGAGGTCGAGGTACTGAGCACGACTCATATCTTGTTCTTCAGTGACAACTCCACCCATGGAAATATCACAAGAGATCTTATTCATGAATGATTTCATGAACCACTCCGCTAATAATTGATCAGGAAGATCGAGTTTGATCAAACGTCATCTTCGTCTCAACTCATGAATGTGATCAAATATGTGAGTGGATTTAGTTTGTTTGAAGGAACTTAGGATATCGGTTTCTGTTTCATAACGGATCGGTAATTGGTAGTGTGTAAGGAAATCCATGGCTAGGGTATTAAAGTTAGTGAAGAAACCTCATGGTAGTTCTATATACCACTTTGCAGCGAAACCCGTGAGAGTTTGTTGGAAGAGTCGCAACTGAAAAGAATCATCCATCAAAGAGTTGGATGAACACCAAACGTGGAAATTCATGACATGGTTGTTCAGATCCTCTCCCAATTTACCGTCGAAATTTGGGATGTTGGATGGTAATTTGGATGGTATCATGGCATGTGGGGAGAATTTAGGATAGGATCATTCAATATTATAGACAAATCAGGTAGATCCAAGGCAGATAAAAAAGGTAATTGTCTATTCACAGGAGGATGATGGTAACTTTGGGGAGGGAATCTCATCGGTAGACCAGTAGGACCATAAGTAGTTTGTATGTGAGGTGAAGGTCCTAACAGATTTGGGCATGTGTGTGGAGGCAGGTAGGCCACAGGGTTGTACTGATTGGGGATGGTCCTGTGGGGAGGGAAACTAGGTTGAACGTTCGAACCCCAAATGGGATTGGAAGAACCGAGGTATGACTGGCCTGAACTAGGGGGTATAAAAGAGCTAACATGAGGTTTTTTCCCCCCAGACGATGATGGATTCCCTTGAATAAGAAGATTTCAATACTAGGCTAGTGATCCGGGGATGTTCTGTCCATACTGTGGATTATACTGTGGATTATATCCTCTGTGTAGGGATTTTCCTCCAGGTGAGGATGATGCCCCAATTTGGGTTTGACTTCCAAATTGAGTTTTTCCCCCTGGGTTATATTGTCCCCCAATAGGAATCCGATAACCATAAGTGAATAACAGAGTATAAATTCCAAAGGTAGTAGAGCCACTGGGTCTGAATCCTCCTATAAAAGGTAGATTAGACCCTTCGTAGAGGAACTCAGATGGTGTTGGAATAGAAGTGGAAGTAGCGTTATACCCAGGAGGAGTAAAGACTCCAGAAGCTATGGATGGAACTTGGGTAGGAATGGGGATAGAAGCATTCAAGTCATTATACCCAAAAGGGAGTGACGAGATTTGTCTAGACGAACGCGGTGTACCAATAGGAGGTTGGCTAGTCACCGTGTTCCTAGTGGGGATAATCGTAGTGTTTGGGATCATCGTGGAATGGGCCTGCTGAAGAGGGATAGTTGAGCTAGGACCAACCTCTAAACCAACGAATAAATAACAGGTTATACTTTTAAAATGATCTAAAGGTATTGTAAATGTAGTATATGTTTCATGTCATTCAGAAATGACAGTTATCTCAGCGTCTGCTTCCAAGACGGGAGGGTTTCATCTAGAAGTTGGAGTTTGAGATATGTTAGTGGTCCAAAAAGGATCCCTATTTTCAATGCCAGCAAGGAATTCAACTGGTATTCCAGAAGTGTCAACAACAATTTCTCCGGACTAGTTGAGTCGAAGAATATGTATCTTGTATCTAGGAGGTAAGCGAAAAGCGTTCAAAGAATCATAAATGATTCGAAAAATTTCTAAAGAGTCAGTTCTCTCCACTTGTGAAGGTATGTGGTCTTGGATCTCACTCTGTTGAGGAAATTCCTTTGGTGTATTAGGGAGCAAGGTTTGGGAAACTTCCGGATCTTCCGGAGGTAGTCCTTTCATCCTACATGAATGATGTGGAGGGTCAATGTTGGTCGAACCAAAAATTTTACGAAAATTATCTTTGGCCAACTATGTAAACAAAAAACACTCACTAGTAGAATCTAGGAATCAAAACCAAGAAAACAAAACCTTCTTGTTCCGAAGTCACTAGTTGGTGATAAAATCCAACATCGTGAAGTCAAGACAAGAAGGGGCTGGGCTAGGGTGGAAAATTTACATTGATGACCTTCTTAACAGACTTACACCCTGGTGCAAGATCCCACACATAATTGTGGGTATACCCTCCAAGGAGCCTGAGTGAGTCTGGCCAACGTCAATTATCGGTACCATGAAGACATTCCCCTCCAAAGTCACCATGTGTAAGACCCTAAGAACATAGGCAACTAAGGCTTCCAAAAACAACAATGATGTCTGGGGAGACAGTCGAAAGTCCGATCCACACGCAAGGGTAGGGTATCTAGCCCGAAATCAACTTGAGAGTCTTCCACTCATCATTGTGGGTATACCTTCAAGTGACCCCTATAATACATGCAATCTCTACATCGAGACCAACAAAGCAGGGTGAGTAACTCTGCTAATCTCAATGCGACCTCAGGTTTGACCCTTGTGTGAGAAGGGCTTCCCAGGACAAAATGTTGCAAATGGAATTTTACACTCCCTATCACAAGATTCTATTATGTGTTTTTGTTCTTTGGAGAGTGTGTCTCACTACCTATTCCAAAGCTCTAGCCTAGTTGATGTTGGTGTAAAAGAGCCCTAGAAAAAAATTACTAGTTAATTTTTAGATTTTCGCAATATTTTTAATGGATATTGTTACTCAAGAGGGAGATGCGATTGAAACCGATGTTGTGTATGACCTTGACCCAATAATATGGAAATATAAATGAATGATGCAAATTTTCATTCAATGAATTCTATCTACAACAGAGAGAAGGCGTTTCCAAAACAATGTAAACTACAAAATATACTTCCTTTTTTCTTTAAATGAACACAATTTCAAACAACCAATAAACAATGAAGTTATTCGATGTTTTCTTCTCTTAAATGCAATGAATTTTCTTATCTATGTTTATTCAAACAAATGGATAACTTCAAATTTTTCCTTTCTAGAACCATACGAAGGGCATGGCAGAGAAAATACATGAAATCCAAGAAAATCTATAGCTTCAACAAGCACCCAAATTGAACTTTCAATGAAGACAAAAATTAAAAAATGACTCGAAAGTATTTCTTGAAATGCAAATGAAGAGACAACTTCTCAATCATCAAGCAATCCAAAATACGTAATCAATCCAAAATTTCAAATCCAATCCAAGATTTTTAATCGAACAAGCACTCAGATACAAGCTCAGAGATTATACCCTTGCTGTTTAAAAATAAAAAAAATGAAAATTGGAAAATGACTAAGAGAGGTGTTCGATCTCCGAAAACCAATCAACAACAAGTCAAAAGTTCAGAAAAAAGTCATATGTTGGCATTAAAAATCCTTTCCAGTTGGTTACAGCAAAAACTGGGCATCAACAGAGGCTAAGACCCAACTCAAAAAAATTGACAGATGCCGCCGCAGGGTGATAGCATATCACAGTGCAGAAATTAATGGTTTCCACAGGCCAGAAATGGATAGGGTGCAGAAATCCTACACTGAAGAAAACAACCAGGGTGCGAAAATTGGAGGTTTCCGCAGACTATCTATAAGGTACAGTGTGGAGGTGTTTGTAAATCAAGAAATCTTGACAAAAGGACAAAGGATCTAAGTGGAGTTTTAAATCTAGAGAGTCTGAATGGATCTCCCATAGACTCAGAGACTGATTTCAAATGAAAAGAATAGGTAAAGAGAAAATGGCCAACAAAAAACTACAATCAATTCATATCCCCAGTGGAGTCGCCAATTTTTTTATTGGATAAATCGGTGAATGTAGACATAAACTAATCTCCTTAGATCCACTTGGATCTAGAACAAAACTAGACATGACATGACACTTTCCCTAGGTTTCTACCATTGAATTTATCACCAAAGAAGGAGTGTATGACATACCTTTATATATGGCTTCCTTATATCTTTGTTGTCCCTTCTTCACTCTGGTGCTCTTGTGAGATCAGATCTGCAATGACACAAACCAACCAAAGTGAAAGCAACAATTATAGATTCAATGGAAACCTAAACATGTGATCAAGGAGTCATGTAATAAAACACCAATGATTTTATGGGAAAGAAACATGCCACACACTAATGAAATAGAAGTGCAAGATACAACCAAAGTGCCTTGATGTCACATGTTCCCTTTTAGTGGTCCTTTGTTCCAACACACACATACACTTGCTCCGAATTTTCATGAAGAAAATCCACAAAGCTTGATGGGAAATGGAGGCTTCAACCATCAATTGTATCAGGATTCTTCACACAGTTTTCAGCCTACTCTTTTCTCAATCTTTCTTGACCTTGCTTAACCTTTTCCATGAGAAATCCATTATTATATAAGAGAAGATGAAGTGGTTACTAGGATAATAATGATCCCACCAAATCAGAAAAACCAGTAAGATCACAACCATACAGACACCACCTCACATTCTAGACGATTATACTTCAAGAAACTTCGTGAAACTTCTTCCTTTTCTTAGATTCAAGAGTCACTGCACCCTGCCTATATAGAAGCATGTGGAAATCCCATAGTTCAGGCATAGAGTAGCCTACAAAATCCCTTGATTTTCGCACTATGTACCACTGTCAGCCTGTGACGTCATTCTAAAAATGTGCCTTGTAGGGGAAGAACTCAACCATTTTCCTCATGTGAAAGATTGTTTCGGATGCCTGAACACATGCCTATGGGTTCATCACCAGAGAGACCAAAATAATGTGTAACAAGAGCCTCCAAGTTACTTCCATGAATCTTCTCTGAATGGTGTGGACTTGTTGTTGGGCAGTGCACTATTATTAGGATCGCTTCATCCTCTCAATATATGACAGGGGCTTCAACTATGCCTATATTGTTTCTTCTTTTTGCTTCACCCCCTGGAGATGTGACTCCAGTGCCTTCAATTCAAGATCCTCAGTGAGCCTCTAATAAGTTTGGACACTACGATCACTCAGTTGTTTACATTCCATGGCAAGGTCCTTGATTCTTTCAACTACACCTCGAGCAATTACTTCTCTTTGATCTTGCACATAGTTACTTCTCTTTGATCTTGCACATATTGTAGAGTACTAGGCACTTTTCTTAGCTCCAGATCTATGATTCTCTACTGAAGTTTCTAGATGGCTTCTACGAGTTGCGCTACTTGGTGTTCTAATGGTTCTCCCTCCTTCTGCTCCAAGCCCATCATAGAGCGAAGTGCTCTGTTGACTGCTTATTTTACTCTGACCTACTCAGCGAGAAGATTTTCTTTCTCCTGCTGGATCTACGCTCTCTCTTCTTCTAACTTCACTTGAAGAGCATCCTTCTCCTATTGTGCAATAATGCATTTCTCTATAACTTCCTCTTGTTCTTGTTTCATGGCCGTTGTGGCCTGGTATTTCTCATCTTGTGCTCGATGAATGTGGGATTCAGTCCCATCAGCTAGTCTGCAGAGTTGAGCAGGCTCATCTCCCAACTCTTGTTCTTCTAAGGGCAGGGTCGCAGTGGACACTGCGTGGCTCGAATAAAGAGCTTGTTGTTTACCTCTTAGTTCTGCTTCAATTCTATTGTACATGGCTTCTTGTTTTGATTCGTTTCTTTGCAAAATATCTTCTGAGTCATCTCCTACATCTGAAATAATGAAGTCAAAGTCATCGACTATGAGTACATTCTACATCCTTGGCTTATTGGATTTGGACTTCTTCTACGATAAAGGTTTCGTGGGGGAAACCTTCCTTTTATTAGATGGATCGGTATCATTAGGGAGGTTCTGTGGTAGTGTTACTTCGCCTTGCTTATATTCTTCTTGTTATTTTTCCTCTTTGTTCACTTCATCATCAACTCCTCCATTAGGTGACCCAGATATTGTCTCTTATGATGTGTTGTGTACTTCCTAGACATCTTGGTTCTTTTTCGTCCTGTGGCTGCTTGGGGCATCATACTTTTCATGAGTAACCACCGGGTTGTAAATGAGGTCCGGGTTAGACAACTCTATAGGGTCAGCATGGATAAGAAGTTATTTAGGCCAGTCTTTAATGATTTCTTCTAGGTCCCTTATAGTGATCTTGTAGTAGTACTGAAGTTCTTCTTTGCTTTCATCGATGCGCTCAGTAACATAAATAAAATGCCTATCTGCGCAGAACTTCATAAGCGGTCTGAATTTGTCCAGGGTGTTCGGCGTCATATGAGGGAAGGACTCAATATCCCTCCTAAGCTATAGATAGTAGGTATGAAATACTATGTTTGACTGCCACAACTTTCCCATATCGCTCAAATACCAGAGCGTGGTGAAGTTCGTAGCGAGCGGCTCGAATGGATCGATCTGAGGGAAGGTCGCACCTTTTGGCATCTCCCAAGTAGTAAACACAATGAGGATCAGGATCCTACTGAAGTGAAACTCATAGCCCTAATTCTGAGGTTCATCACAATCCAGTTCGAGCTGGTTAACTAGGTACGTCACCCAGTTCATCTATAGGCCTTCTACACATTTCCCTGGGAGGTCAATGACAAACCCTATAACCTGCGTGGGTCTATTCTTTCTTACTAGATTTCCTACAATTAATTGGCATGCTAGGCGCACTGCGTCATTCTGGATGGAGGCTACCTTGTAGCCTCATGTCCCCTTCTCAACATCACTGTATGTTTCTTTAATTGTCTGTGCTAAGGCGTGGTATGCAACTTTTCCTGGGTAGAAGTCTTGTGGGTCTGGTCCCTACATGCTCAGTCCAGTGATCCTATGGATTAGCGTCTGATCGACAGTGATACATCTGGACAACCACATATAGACACCCTGGAAGCATGACAACAGGAGCTTAATGCAAACATTAACCTCCTGGTGCCTTCCAAAATGTGGAATATTCATTACATTCAAAAGGGTGGACTGTGCGAGGTTCATGGTCCATGGCTAAGGGATGATTTTCGTCTTGGTGAGATATTTGTGAGGTGAGAGAATTCCATAGCTCTTATGGTCTCCCAGGTTATATTCACTAATATTCAAGGTTGGAATCCTCTCTAGCTATGGTCTGACCACGCATATCCCCCTCATGAGATACGCAGTGATGACGGTGTATTCGAAGTCCCTCGGAACACTGTCGCGACTCACTACATCGACCAGGGGTGGGATGTACTCAGGTAGGATGGATGGTAATAAATTTGCATTCTCCAAGTCATCTCTATGCTTGGTTCTTTTCTCAGTCACAACTCGGGATGGTCTGTATCCGCGAGCAGTCGACAGGGAGGCTTGTACTCCTCTCTTCGATGAACCTTTTATGCCTACAGACATTACCTTTTCAGTCATGAGGTTGATGAGTATCTCCTTCACAGAATCTTTGACTGGGCTAAGTTCTTCGAACATACACACTCTTGGTTGAATATCTCTGGTTGAAGAGAAACTACTCAATGCAATGGGATTGATGGCGATAGCTCGATGATCACTGCGCGAAATCAACTAATATATGAGCTCGAATAATCAAGAGTGGAAAAATTGTTCTCGGTGCAAGGCTCTATGGAATAAGTAGACGACTAGGTAACAAATCTTTCCAGTGGGTGAGAAGCCTTCATTTATGTAGTTCTGTCCATTACAGCGTGGTCCCAATGGTATGATGGCAAGCGTTCTCACCATAACTGTTGTTCTAACTATTCGGGTTGTCGGGCTAATGGTTATAATGCCTCCAACGGTCATATTGCTTCGCCATGGAGAAGTGGCATGCTGTGCTATACTGGTATCCCGATGAAGTTCAAATTCTAGAATCCTTCCTTCTGCACAGTTCCTTATGAAACTTTCTATAACTTTTCTATCTTTGCTTTCTTCTTATTTATATTTCTAGACTTCTTCCTGGTGATATTCATCTCGGTATTCCTCCTTCCATTATGATTCTTATCTTCTCCGGGCATAGTAACTTCACATTGTTGATGGTATTTACTAGGTTTCAAGGGAAATACTTCTTCTCTGTCTGGTGTAGGTGCTCTACTCTCTTGTACATATAGGTGCCTCAAGTCCTCATGTGTCCTTTCAACTTTGACATCCAAGTTTTTGGTTCTGAATAACTTTGATCTGTTATCTTGTTCTTCAATCAAATGTGTGATTCTCCTAGTCATGAAATCTTTTAATTCTTTCTTCTTCTTTTCTAGGATTTCCTCTTCTTTTCTTCTGGCTTGATCCTTTTCGATCCAAGGTTTTCCTAGTAACATAGAAAATGAGGCATTGTTCTCAATAAATTTAACAACCTCAAAATCGTCTTCTGTCAAGGTTCCATGATCACTCATAGATAACTGGGTAAGTCTTCCACATAGGGTTTTCAACTTTCCTCTAAATAATCCTATTCCTCCCAATGAAGGAATCATAACAAGCTTTCCTAAAATTTCCCAAGTTCTTTCTGTCATGATATTCACCTGTGTTTGTTCATCTAGAATGCAGTCAATGTCGAAGTATCCTATTATTGATTCTATGCATTCTTTTTCTTTGAAGATCTTGGGTAAGTTGATGTTTTTGTGATCATTCAGGGTTTCTTTCATTTGCAATAGTACAATTTCTGATTCTTTCTGGGGTTCTTCCATTATCTTAGTTTATTGACCTTCCTTAGAGTTTTCTTGTCTCATATCCATTCTTTCAACCTTAACAATCATTCTAGGGCAATCCAGAACTTCATGATCCATAGCTTTACAACAAAGACAACCAAGTCTTCTACCAGGGTATTCCTTAGCAAGATGTCTCATTCTTCTACAACTGTAATAAAGAGTTAATCCTCTCTTTCTCTTAAATGATCCCCATATTTTCCTGTAATGCGCACTAGGATCATGGTAGCTAACCTGCAAAAAATTATTTCTAGGATCCTGCATCCATTTGTTAGTCCAAACATTCTTTATATGCATAGGAATAACATATCTTTCACTATTCTTATTAGATCTACTCATATCAAATCTTCTTTCTTCTAGCTGTGCCCTAGTTTTTAGGCTAGGAATTTTTTTATCAAACATACCTAGATCCATATTTTTGAAACAAAAATTTCCACTAATCTTACGTTCAGCAGAGAAAAAAGCTTCCAGATCTAAAACTTTTCACTATTCTTACCTTTCTCAGAGCACAAAGCTTCAAGATCTTACCTCTTTTCTTCAAATCAGACTTCTCTTCTTAGCACAGAGTTTCACAATCCAAGAAGAGTACTGCACACCAAGGAAACATATCTACACACGAAGCTTTCATAGTTTCGGGTCATATTTTTTCACAGAGTGTCTTCTTCCTCAGTTCCCAGCATTCACATTTTCACATCCCAGAAACGGAACCATTTGTTGGAACAGGGGCAGACCCAGGGTTCAACACTACAACAATGCACCAACAAAACCCTAACTATCGTCCCTTTCGACAACATGTGCGAAGCAGATGAAGTATCACCCGAGGTAGAGGCAGGGGTGGTTGTAAGACTCAGGTGTCTGCAACCTTAGCTGGGACAGATATTTGTGATTGTAACACCTTAACAGAGAACTTAGTTATTACAGTTTCGGTAATATTCATCCTTATTTCACAGCGCAACTAAACCCTAACAACAGATCAACGCAGTATTTATACAGAACCAATAGATTCAAGTACTAAGCATACAAACATAGATCATATCTAGCTTTGATTCACATTATTCAACACTAAGATATCATATCAGATTCATATATCATCTAATAGTGCACTAAGCATTAAATCACATAAACAAGAGAGTAATCATAAAGCACAAAGCATTCATAACACATGATATACGTGGTTCACCCCCACCTTGGGGCTATGTCCACCAACTCTTCATCTTCTTTATTAGCTTCTTTCAATATTCTTACATGCACAAAGCCTTAAAATCAACTCCACAGAGGATAGGATATCTGCACACCTTGCCAAATCCTCCTTCCCTAAGAGGATCTAAGTACAGAGCCTTACACAGTCTTTTACAGTCATTTTCACTTAGCCTTGCAAGTCTCACACAATGTGCAAAAATCCAAATCACAAAGATCTACTTTTTCACTTAGAAACAATGGCTCACACTGAATATTCACTACTCACCACTTCTTACATCGCCTAGACTTCTATTTATACATTACAACATAGGCCTAAGCATGGGTAAACCCATGGGCCGACATCCCCATACCCATTACATAAGCTCAAAACCTAAAAATCCCTAAAAGGGGGTCAAGATCCCGCGATCTCCACATCGACTTGCACTCTGCCTTCGACAACATGTTGAAGTCCCAAAATGATAAAAAATGACCAAGGATCCTCAAAAATTGGTCAAGGGTCAACAATGAGTGAGAAGAGGAATAGGATTGGTTGTTGGAAATGAATAAATATTTCCATCTTCATGACTACCCATCCCAGGTAGAAGCTAGGATTTCCACCTACCACTTGCAAGGAAAGGCACCCAAGTGGTGGGATCAGCTTAAGCAAGCCAAGAACCTTAATGACAAGAGAATCTCATGGAGGAAATTAAAGGATATTTCCAAGAGAAGTATTTTTCTGAGCATTACTATGAGAGAAATATGAAGGATTTCTTTGAAATCAAGTTGGGAAACATGACAATGGAGGAATATGAGAAGCGGTTCTTTGAATTGTTGAAGTATGTTGACTTCATCAAGGTTGAGAAGGTTAAAATCCAAAGGTTTCTATGTGGGTTACCCTCCTTCTATAGTGACAATATTCAATATGAAAACCCCAAGACCTTGGAGGAAATCATAAGGAGAAAAAGGCAGCTTTATGAGAAAAGAAAAGGAAGGCCAGTGTTCCAAAAGAATTTGAATGTCAGGATCAAAGAGAAAAAGGATCAAAGGAAGAAAGGTTTTAAGCTACCCTTTTTTAGAAATAACTCCCAAGTAATTCAGCAAGGCCAGGAAGCCCAAAATGAGAAAAAGAATGCATATTCATTTGGAAAAAGACCAAGGAAACAACCTATTCAATGTTGGGGATGTGAGGGGAATCAATTATATAAAGACTTCCCTTATAAAGGAGAAGGAATGAGGAATGTCCACAACATTCAGGAAGATAAAACAATGGGAGACATTGGAGGAAGTATGCTAAGAATTTATGCATCCTTGGAAAACAAGCAAGAATAATATCAATCCCCCATGATCGAAGTGGAAGGTAAGATTGATAACCATCCCATAGAAATTCTAATTGATTACATAGCAAGACGTAGTTACATAACTTGCAAATAAGTAAGAATAATAAATCTTAGTTAGTTCAGCTAGCCATGGGGGATAAAACAAATATCAATGAACTAGTTAAACATTGTCAAATAGACATGAATGGACTCAATACGAAGGTAGATGTATATGTCATAACATTGGGTTCATATGACTGTCTAATTGGCATGGATTGGTTGGAAAAGCATCATGCTGTCCTAGACTGTTAAAACAAGACCATCACATGTCTCTATGATGAAGGGCAACAAGGAAAGATTCAAGGCATTCCAAGAGCTATAGTTGTTAGAGAGATTTCAACTATGCAGTTGAATAAGATCTTCAGGAAGGGATGTCAAATGTTTGCATCCCATATGGAGGAGGAAGCCAAAGATAAAGTGTCAAGCATTGAAGACCATCTGGTCTTGAGGGATTTTGAAGAATGTTTTAGAGAAATTATTAGATTGCCACCAAACAGAGACATTGATTTCTCTATTTATTTTGTGCCATGATTTTCCCCAATGTATAAGACACCATATAGAATGGGTATACCAGAATTGAAGGAGTTGCATATGAAGCTTGAAGAGTTTTTAAAAAGGGGGTATATACACCCAAGTGTCTCACCTTGGGGAGCCCTGGTTTTGTTTGTGAAGAATAAGGATGGAACCTTAAGGCTATGTATTGATTTTAGTCAACTTAATAAGGTTACCATAAAGAATAAGTATCCTTTACCTAGAATTGATGATTCATTTGATCAGCTGAAAGGTGCAATAATATTTTCAATGATTGAATTGAGATTAGGCTATCATTAAGTAAGGATAAGGGAATAATAAATCTATTGGCACAAGGGAAAAGCCAGGGTTCAACGTTTCAACAACACACCAACAAAACCCTAACTATTGGCCCTTTCGGCAACACCTGCGAAGCAATCGAAGTCTCACCTGAGGTAGAGGAAGGGGGGGTTACATGACTCATGTGTCTATAACCAAGCTAGGACACAGATATGTGATAGCACACTTCATAGAGTATTCTATTAACACTACAATATGATATTCATTAACTCATTAGCTTCATTAACATCGCAGAAGAAAACCCTAAGATATATCGGTGCAGTGACCATAAGGATTATGTACTTCAAACACTTAGCACATAGCAATAAGTTAGATCTAGCATTCATTCATAAAGCACAAGTAAAGAACTAAGAAACATCAGATCTATCCATCATACGTAATAACAAAATAACTAAGCATATAAATGGCAACCACAACATAGCACAAAGAACACCAAAGACACAAGATATACGTGGTTCACCCCAGTGTGGGGCTATGTCCACCAATTACTTCGTCTTCTTTATTATTCTTCTAAATCTTACATTCATCCTCTCCTATGCACTAAGACATAAAGCTAAGCTTCATAGAGGACAGGAGATCTGCACACTGTGTACCAGATCCTACTTCCCAAAACTAGGTCACTACACAAAGCCCACTTCTTTATCGATCACAGAGCCTTACATTCACATTCTGTTGCACAAAGCACTCATAACTACTTCCACTTAGCCTTGAAATCTCTCTTCTCGTTTCTACATTCTTACTTATTTATACTTTTATATTTCCTTACAAAAAGGCCGAAACATGGGTAAACCCATGGGCCAACATCCCATAACCCATTACAAAAACCCTAATGAACCCCTTGTTGGGTCCACATATCCCGCAAAATTAGTGAGACTCATGATCTTAGCTCTGCCTGGGTGCCCCATGTTCGACCAACCTGTCGAAGTCCAAAAAGTGGTCAAAAGTTTCCTAAAAACTTGGTCGAGGGCCAATAGGCCCCCAACACTCACCTGTGACTCGTCCCGAGTCACTCAGGTTTGGGAAATGCTACTTCGAAGGCCTTGAGATTCACTCGAGATGCCTCGACTTGCTGCTTCATCTAAGCCTCCTTCTCAGTGAGCTCCTGGATCATTTGTGCTGTAATAGGCCCTTCCAAGTGTTGTTCCACTATTGAAACAACCTAGTCCAGTTGCAAGCCTTGTCCCTCAATTTCTTCAAACACCTTGCAGGCTTCATCCTGCACAGGTTGCAGCTTCTGCGCGACTTCCATTACCTTTCCCTAGATGGTAGTAATCTATTGTTGTATCGTGCACTGTTCTTGGGACCTCTTCATTCTTTCTACCATAGTAAGTAGTTTCATTTGTGCCTGTACTAACAGTGCCTACTGTTGCGCCTCCTGTAACTACGCT
The DNA here is from genome assembly GCA_010110895.2 of Picea sitchensis. Taxonomy (NCBI): domain Eukaryota; kingdom Viridiplantae; phylum Streptophyta; class Pinopsida; order Pinales; family Pinaceae; genus Picea; species Picea sitchensis. The sequence goes on from SNQJ01S0053252.1 coordinate 44,829, forward strand.
TCCAATTTCCTTAGCTCTGGATATTTTGTGAGGTGTTCATAAGTCTTTGCACTTTTGTCACTCAGTTGTTTGCATTTTGAGGCGAGGGCTCTTATCCTTATTAATGCATTCTTATCAAATTCCTCCCTCTGATCGTGCACCTCCTACGGAGTGCTCGGTACTTCTTAGACCTCCAACTCTTTTATCCTCACTTGAAGATGTTGGATGGCCTCAACAAGCTTCACCACTTGAACCTCCACTAATTCATGTTCCTCCTGTGCCAAGCCTAGCACAGAGTGAAGTTCTTTATTCACCGCTTCTTTGATCCTAGTATTCTCTGTGAGAAATTGGTCCTTTTCTCTCTATATCTTCACTTTGTCCTCCTGAGCATCGCCCAAAACTCATCTCTCTCATTTTAATAGGCGGTTACACAGTACCGTGCAACTCACAATTGCTCTAAGACTTCCTCTTTTTCTTTTTTCAAGGCTTCTATAGCCTTCTCCTTTTCCTCCTGGATGTTCTGAAGTCGATCCTGTATCGCATCTTCTAGCCTTCTCAATTGGGATGGTTCATCCCCCAATTCTATAGTCTCTGATGAGGAAGGCACAATGGGCACTATGCGGACAGATCGAATAGCCTACTGCATTTCCTTTAATTCCTTCTTGACCCTTTCATACAACTCCTCCTTCTTCACTCCATATCTCTACAAGAGATCGTCAGATGCATCCTTCATGGCTCCTCAGACTAGACTGATATCATACTCTGTAAGTGTGTCCTCCATCTGGGGCTTGCTAGCACACGTCTTCTTTCTTGCATGGATAGGTCCTTCAAACCTTCTTGCATTCTTTCAAATTTGAAAGCTAATTCTCTTACTCTATGTTGCTTCGACTTATCTTCTCGTTCTTCTATTATTCGGTCTATTTTTCTAGCTATGAAATCCCTTAGTTCTTGCTTTTTATTTTCTACAACTTCTTCCTCTTCTTTCCTTCTGATCTGATCCTTCTCAATCCAAGTCTTTCCTAACAAGAGTGGGAAAGGGGTTTTCTTCTCAACAAACTCAATGACTTCAAATTCCTCTTCAGTCGATGTTCCATGAACAATGATAGGTATATTAGTAACTCTTCCACATAGGGTTATCATCTTACCTTTAAACAATCATATCCTTCCCAATGAAGGTACCACAACAGGATTTCCCAAAATTTCCCAAGTTTCTTCTGTCATAATATTTACTTATGCTTCTTCATCCAAGAACAATATATGTCGAAGTATTTTATTCCTCCACTTTTGTGTTGGTTTACTTTCAGGATCTCTGGTAAGCTGACATCTTTGTGATCATTCATCATTTCTTTCATCTTTAATAAAATAGTCTGAGCTTTATCTGATTCTTTCTCTTTGTTATTCTCTAGCATGCTCTTAGTCTCTTGGCTGTCTTCATAGTTTTCTTGTCTCATGTTCATTCGTTCATCTTTGGCAATCATCTTTGGAAAATCCTCAACCTCATGACCAACAATTTTATAACAAAGACAAATAGGACCTGTACCACATAATTCCTTAGCAAGATGTCCCAGTCTTCTACAGTTATAACATAATGCCAGTCCCCTCTTTATTTTAAGCGTTCCCCAACCTCTCCTGTACTATGCACTAGGATCACAGTGTTGGTCCTGCAATCCACAAAAATTCTTTCTAGGTTCCTGCATCTGCTTATTAGTCCAAAAATTATTTCTATGCATAGGAATAACATTTATTTATTCATTTATATTATCTTTAATTAGATGAATGCTTTCTTCCAACTACGCCCTAGATTTCAGACTAGGACATAATCTATTAAACATACTTAAATTCATGCTTTCAAAAAAAAAAATTCACTTATCTTACTCTTATCAAAACACAAAGATTTAACTCTTTTAAGATGTTACCTCTTTTGTTCAGATTGGATTTATTTCTTAGCACAGAGCTTCGCAAGTCAAGTAGAGTACTGCACACTTCAGCAGCAGATCTATGCATAGAGCTTCTCTTTTCTTTACTTCAGTTCCCAACAATCACAGTTTCAGGTCTCAACAATGGAACCATTTGTTGGCACAGGGGCAGACCCAGGGTTCAACACTTCAACAACGCACCAAAAAAACCCTAACTACCAGCCCTTTTTGCAACACCTACGAAGCAAGCGAATTCTCACCTGAGGTAGAGGCAGGGGGGGTTATAGGACTCAAGTTTCTATAACCAATCTAGGACACAGATCTGTGATAGCACACTTCGTAGAGTATTCTATTAACACGACAAGATGATATTCATTAACTCATTAGCTTCATTAACATCGTAGAACAAAACCCTAAGATAGATCAGCGTAGTGACCATAAAGATTAAGTACTTCAACCACTTAGCACATAGCAATAAGTTAGATCTAGTATTCATTCACAAAGCACAAGTAAAGCACTAAGCAACATCAGATCTATCCATCATACGTAATAACAAAAGAACCAAGAAGATAAATGACAACCACAACATAACACAAAGCACACCAAAGACACAAGATATATGTGGTTCACCCCAGTGTGGGGATATGTCCACCAACTGATTCATCTTCTTTATTATTCTTATGAATCTTACATTCATCCGCTCCTGTGCACTAATCCATAGAGATGAGCTTCACAGAGGATAAGATATTTGGCACTGCGCACTAGATCCTCCTTCCAAAAACTAGGTCACGACACAAAGCCCACTTCTTTATCAAGAAAAGAGCCTTACATTCACATTTTGTTGCAAAAAGAACTCAGAACTACTTGCAATTAGCCTTGCAAGATCTCTTCTCCTTTCTACATTCTTACTTATTTATACTTTTACATTTCCTTACAAAAATACCTAAACATGGGTAAACCCATGGTCTGACATCCCATAACCCATTACAAAACCCCTAATGAACCCCTTGTTGGGTCCACATAGCCCTCAAAACGAGTGAGATCTGCGATGTCAGCTCCGCCTGGCTGCCCCATCTTCGACCAACCTATCGAAGTCCAAAAAGTGGTCAAACCTTACCCAGGTTTCCTCAAAACTTGGTCGAGGGCCAACAACATTCAGAACAAGATATGGGCATTATGAATTCATGGTAGTTCCATTTGGACTATCAAATGCCCCATCAATTTTTATGTGTTTGATGAATGGAGTGTTCACGGAGTACCTGGACAAGTTTGTGATTGTTTTCTTAAATTATATACTCGCCTATTCCAAATCAAAAGAGGAACATGAGAAACATTTAAGAATGGTGTTACAAGTTTTGAGAGAGAACAAATTATATGCTAAGCTAAGTAAGTGCATATTTTATCAAAATAAGATTCACTACTTGGGGAATATAATATCAACAACGGGGATAGAAGTGGACCCTGAGAAGATAAAGGCCATTAGAGGATGTCCAGCATCGAGGAATATGACAGAGGTCAGATCATTCATGGGTATTTTGGTTATTACCAAAGATTCATAAAAGGTTTATAAAAGATTGCAAGTCCAATCACTTCTTTTCAAAACAAGGGTGTGAAGTTTGCAGATACAAACAAATATTTTGGTGTGTGCACCGATGTATGCAAGGAAGAGCTTGGTGGAATCCTTAGTCAAAAGGATCAAGTGGTATGTTATGATTCCGAAAAATTAAAAGAGCATGAGAGGAATTATGCTACCCATGACTTGGAGTTAGTAGTGTTTGTACATGCATTGAAATTGTGGAGGAATTACCTTGTGGGTAATAAATTCTAGCTAAGGATAGACCATTTTGGTTTGAAGCATTTGTTTGGACAATGAACACTAAATGCTAGGCAAACTAGATGGTTGGAATTTTTGAGTGAATATGACTTCAAAATTAAGCACATAAAGGGAAAGGAAAATCAAGTGGACGATGCACTCAGCAAGAGAGATCATGAAGTGCATATTTCATCCATTAGTATGTACGGGATAGATCTGAAAGACAAAGTTATTGCAGCAACAAATTTAGANTTGTCAGAAGAAAATTACAATTGAAATAAGCCAATATTTTTGGATAGGAATGAAGAAAGAAGTGGCTAATTACATTGTCATACGTATGGAATGCCAAAATGTAAAGACAAAACATAGACACCCAAAATGTTTACTATAGCCATTACCCATTCTAGAATGGAAGTGGAAAGTTGTCTCAGTTGATTTTCTTACTAAGCTACCCAGAACAATGAAGCAACATGATTCCATCATGGTGGTGGTGGCTAAGTTGACTAAAGAAACACATTTCATTCCAATAAAGACTACACAGAAGGAATCAAATATTGTAGAAATTGATATGAGAGAAGTTTCTAGGCTACATGGAGCGCCTAAGGAAATATTTTCAAACAGGGATCCAAAGTTTACTTCCAATTTTTGGAATGGTTTGTTCAAAGGCTCTGGGACAAATTTAAATCTTAGTACATCATATCATCTAGAGTCCAATGTGAAAATAGAAAGGACTAACAGGATAATTGAGGACATGCTTACAATGTATGTGATGGATCAACCATCGAAGTGGGAAGATTATGTTCATTTAGTTGATTTTTCTTACAACAATGGGTATTAGGCCTCCTTGAAAATGAGTCCATTTGAGGCATTGTATGGAAAGAAATGTAACACCCTAGTGAGTTAGGATAATCCAACATACAGAGAAGTTGTTGGGACAGAATTTAAAAAAGAAATGTCAGATCAAATGGCAAGGATTAAAAATAATTTGAAGGCTTCTCGGGATAGGCAAAAAATTTATGCATACATGAGCATAGTTTTCAGAGATTTTAAAGTGGGAGAGCATTTGTTTTTGAAAGTGAAGGAAAATAGAATTTCACTAATATTAGGAATTTTCCTGAAGTTGGCATCAATATATTGTGGTCCTTTTGAAATATTATAAAAGATAGGGCTAGTTGCATACATGCTTGCCTTATCTAAATCAATGTGTATTCATAATGTATTTCATGTATCATTACTTAAAAAGTACATACATAATGCTAATCATGTAATTGATTGAAATGTGATCCAGGAGGAGCACGAAGTGGATTTCTGGGTGGAGCCAATATGCATCCTGGACCGGAAGGTCAAAGTTATCAGGAACAAATACATAGGGATGGTAAAGGTTCAATGGACCTGTTATTCTCCTGAAGATGCTACATGGGAGCATGAAGAAAACATGCGGGAAAAATACCCACAAATTTTTGACAATTTTGAGGAGGAAATAATGGAAGACTCCATTTTGGAAACTAGAGTTTCAGAACCACATCTCAGAGTCATGTCCAATTACGTTGGGGACCATGATAAATGAATGGCATGTTCCTTGGGTTAGCCCTGATAAACAATGATTTGGATTTTATGAGAAGAAAGAAATGAATACAAATCTATATTATCAACACATAGATACAATGAACAATAATAGAGATACAATAAAACTTGGCTTCTATTCAATAAAGAAATATGTTGAAACTGTAAAATACAGACTGAAACAAGCTTTCTAGAATGGTGGTGGCTTATCTCTGAGAAGAGATGTGACAACTGCACTCATTCGCAAGAAGATGATTAAAATGAGGCTTTTATTTTTACATCATACATGAATTCCAAAACCATAGACATCCAAAAACATAACCCTAGGAGATGAAGCACAAAAATTCATGTGGGCCCTGCTGGGGTATGTTGGTACATAGACTTCCCAGGATCATAAATTTTGCATACGATCTCCATTTTAGGTGAACGATAGCTCGTTGGAAATGTATATATGAGGACTATGCATTACTCCATCCCCATATAAATTTATTTATAGTGTGACTATGGCTAGCCTAGAAAACGTTGTTTAGGGCCTCAAAACGGTCTTGAAAGTTCAGGACCCAAAAAGCTAGAAAACAAAACTGCCAAAATGAAAACTGATACTGCCAAGATGAAGTATGTATGTGAGATAGTTGGAATAGGTGGGTGGACACCAATATACACATAGATAAATCCTCCATCATTAGGAATAAATGGTCTACATTGCATTGAGTTCCCCCATCAAATGAGTAAATTTCTGTTGAATTTGGCACCGGGTGAGCCACTTTCCTTAGTGTGGGAGATACCCTGCTTTGAAAACCTGATAAATATGGATATTCTATTGGTGAGTTCCCTTGACCTATGCTTCAATGATCTAATCAGTGGATTCATGTTCCATGCAGTCAAGGTTGAGATTTGTTGGTGGAAATTGTTCTGCTACTTCTGAGGTGTCCAATAATGGTGGAAAGTATGGCCAAAGGAGGTCCACATTAAACACTAGGTGCAAGCCAAGGAAGGGGGGAATGTTGAGCTCAAAATCATTTTCACCCACAATCTTGGTGATGGTATGAGGTCCATAGCAAAGTCGACGAAGCTTCCGATGGGGCCTGTTAACACATAAGATTGATCATGTTCTCCAAGGATTATATCATACCATCAACTAACATCCTCCTTGGAGTATGCAAGCTATGGTTGAGTTGGTGCTGCGAACTGGCACTGCGAACTAGTTAAGGAAGAAGGTTGTAGGTTGGATAGGTTGCAATCATCCTGGTGCAGGTATGAAATTACCAGCATCAACCTCATAGCCATCAGGTACTCCATGAGATTTGTTATCTTGTTTGGAGGTAATAAAGGATTTGGCTACTTGATTCTCCTTTGGCGCTACGAACTAGCTTAGGCGCTACGGATTTAGACATGTGCTACGAAATGTGTTGTTGAAACTTTGTTTTAAGACTGTTGAACTGGCACTTTTGACCAGTTGACTTCCAGGAGTATTTCCGAGTGAACCAAGATGAATTTTAAAAATACAAAGGAGGTTATTGTCAAGAAAAAACCCAAGAACATTAACCTCTTTCATTTTTCACATAGGTGTCACAGATTGGGAGATTCAAAGGAATCTTTGAGCCCAATGATTTCAGTTTTCATGATTTCCTGTTTGAGACATGTTTTTGTGACACCTATTGTGACCACCTGGAGATGAATTTAACAAAAATGAGAGAGTTTTTTCTTCATAACGAGATTATATACAAAAAGTGTTCTCATATTTTACACAGATGTTATGGTTTGAGAATTACAAGTGGCATTTTGAAGCCCATTTTTCAGAATTTCGCCTCCTGAAAATCAGGAAATTAGTTAAAACGTGTCATTTTATGTTTGTAGTTGTTTCTATTTTTGGAGAGGGGTTGGAGTTCGAATGGGTGAGATGGAAAGGACCTATATGGATATATATTCATTGTACAGGAAGGTAAGAGGGTTGGAATCTTGGTTGGAGGAGCCATTTCTATTGTTCCTGGGTGTAAAGACTCTGAATTTTGTTTTGGAGTTCAATGCAGAAGTTATCTCCTTTAGGAGTTTGAGATTCATCATAGTGTTATGTTTGGTTTGTAAATTTCCTATGTTATCTTCATTAGAATTTATTGTTAATATGTTTCTAGTATTTGACTGAGAGAAAATGTTTGGAATTCATTCTAGCTTAATGCTCCATTCATACAAAAAATGCTTATTGTGTTGTTTGTAAATCACTGGTTGATAATTCATTCTTGCTTAATGCTTTGTTCTAGTAGTTTTCCTCTATGTATGTTCTTCTGAAGCTGCAATAAGAATTCATCCATGGGTAGATGCTCTTACTGTGGTGGACTTCCCCCTCTTTTCAAACTCTCATTTCATAAACTCCCAATTGTTGAACATAGTGCTTAATTTTCCTCAAACCTTCAAAAAGAAACCAACTAGCCATTGGCTATTAAGGCATTGAAATTTCAGGTTTTGAATCCATTTCCCAATGATACCTTTTCCTTGCTTGTCCTACCAAATTTTATAAAAACAAACATGTTTTTATCATAAATCCGACCTTCTGAATGTTATTGTTGAATATCTTTTGAGTTTTAGAGCCTTTTGGCCCTTGAGAGAGCCCTCTCTGATTGTATAGGTCAGAAATACAATCCAAAGTGGTTGCAATGGTTACCTCAGGGTTTCCTTGATATAGCCCAAGGAAAATATTGGGTGATAACATGGCCCTATAAGGCGTTCTTTCTGCAAGTGCAACCAATCTTTATCTCCCAACTAAAACTTTTGTGGCACCCAATGTTGATCATGGTGGTGCTTGTACTTGGCATTGGACTTCTGAAAAATATCTTGAACCTGTTCATGGATGTGTTGGTTCCACTCAATGAAACAGGTAGCTTTGTTTTCTTCATCTTGAGCATGGGACGAGTCTTCCTGGGTGGCCACAAGGGGTAGTGCAACATCCATGGGACCCAATGGTTGAAATACCAACCCCACTTGAAAGGGGTTATGGTCGGTTGAGCTATGCATGGACTTGTTGTAGTTGTGTTGAACATAGGGAAGAATCTCATCCCATGTGTAAGGATTCTTAGAATTGTACATGTGCAAGATATGCATGATCATCTGGTTGACGACCTCAGTTTCGCCATCCATTTGGGGGTGGAAGACAGTGGATTGGGTGAGCTTGGTGTCCAACAATAACCAGAGGCTTGACCAGAATGTGTTGAGGAACCGAATGCCCTGATATGAGATGATGATTTGTGGTATCCAAAAATATACCCATACTCGTTCGAAGAAGATCTTGGAAGTGGCCTCTTCTATGATCTCTTCTTGTAGGTGGCCAACATCGCAATTTTTGAAAAACGATCAACCACCACAAAAACACAGTCATTTCCCCACTTGGTTGACAAAAGGCACGACATGTAGTCCATCAAGATGGATTCCCATGGAATTTCAGGAGTAGGAAGAGGGGTGCACAGTCCTTGTTTATTAATGGTCAGTTTAGCAATGACACAACCAATGCAGGACCTGATATACTTGCTGAAATTTTGTCGAAGATTCAACCAATAGAAATGTTTTTGCAACATTGCTAATGCCTTTTATATGCAGAAGTGTCATGCCAACCAACTCTAGTGGGATTCCCAAATCATCTTAGCTCGTTCGCTTGATGGAATACATAGATGGTACAGATGCCCCAACATTCCATTTTGAATATGGAAATCAATGACAACTGTGTTTGCGCCCAACATCTGGTAGGTGGCAACAAAGTCAAGATCTCTCTCATAGAGTTGGGGCCATCTGGAGGTCTCGTAGTCGCAAGATTTTAGCATCGTGGTGAGTGATACAACTGGTGGGTGGCTGGGGTAGTCAGTGACATAGTTGGTGTTTCTCATCTTATATTTGATGTTGATATGGAACTGGTGCAAGTATGTGGACCACTTTTGATGGAGGTTATTCTTCAATTTTCCCTGAGTTTGCATGAACTGAAACAACTTAGGATTGGTGTGGATGATTGTCTCCTTCCCTAGAATGTAATTCCTCCATTGGAGGCAGGCTTGCACAATGGAGTATGTTTCTTTGTCATAAGTAGTGTACTAACGGATTGTTGAAATATTGTAACTACGAAGTATATTCTACTTATTATTGACTTATTATTAAATAGATCAATCCCCTTTTGTGGATTCATCATATCGGTCTTTGTATATGACCAAATCCCTTTTTGTGGATTGGTCAAACCCTAGTTATATCCTGCTAATTACAAATTCGGCCCCATGCCTAATTAAAGTGGTTTTATTCACTAAGTGAAGAGGTTGGCCCTGCCTAGTGAACAAACATCTCCCTAGCACTTGCCAACCAATATAAATAAGAGAGGCTAGTCCCTCATTTGTTCTCTCACTCAAGTAACTCATCTAGTGCATAAGTTTGAAGGAAGCTATAGTTGTTGGAAGAAGAAGAGAGAGAGAGAGAGGTGCATTGCTCAGTGTTGGATATTCTCTAGTGTTTGGTTTATTATCTTGGCAATCTATATTAAGGAAGTTTTTGTTGGGTTTTCTCCCCCATGAGGGTTTCCCAAGATAAATGTTGTGTACCTTGTGATTTTATTTCTATCAATGATCCTTATTATGTTATTATTTAGTAAATTGAAAAGAACTTAATAACATCTCTAAATTTAACATGGTACCAGAGCTTGACTGAATAGATCACTTTTCACTGGGTAACCAAAAGCGTCATTTTTATTGTACAAGACGATTTCAGGGCTTTTATTGGAAGATAATTTCAGCCTAAAAACTATTTGTTAGGACCCTACAATGTACCTTTTTGCTCACACTTTTTGCTACCATTACACCCTTGTTTCACTCACATTTAAACTCATATTATCACCTTACCCTATATTTCCAAAGGTATACAACGTCTCTTCTATTTACTATATGTTTAATCTATTTTGCATATAATTTTGCATTACTCTCGTACTTAACCGTTGATCAGAAATATATAAGTGCTGAAACAGTCGAACTGCAGATTAGCATTGCTGTTTAAAGGCCCGTTGCTAAAACAACCAAAGCACGCAAACCCCGTGGCTGAAACAATCTATGGTCCACGATGATGAAACAACAACTCACACAAGAAGAAGTTGTACACAGTCTGTGGTCTATGATGCTAAAACAACAACTCACACAAGAAGAAGTTGTTACACTCTCTGTGGTCTACAATGCTGAAACAACAACTCCACAAGAAAAAGTTGTTACACTCTCCGTGGTCTACGATGCTGAAACAACAACACAAAACTGTTACATTGACCACAACAACCGCACCTTGAGCCAGAATTAACCATCGATGTCATGTGACCACGTTGCTGAAACAGTCAGAACACAAATTCCATTGCTGAAACAGCCCGCGATTTGCGATGCTGAAACAACATACAACAGTAGTAACGAGAAGATAAATAGAGAAGTTGTTACTCTAGCCGCAACACCAACACCCCACTCAACATCTTTTCAATTATTGTAATAACATTTTGTTACGGGAGACTAGGATATCCTATTCCAGTATAGAAATCAGATCTGACTAAGAATAGGATTCAGATGTACACATGTAATTTGTTGATCAAATTGTATTGAGGAGATTCTTCTCTTTAAATAAGAGGAAATCGTCATTAGAGAGGATCTTCTTTTTGGCTATGAAGGAATTTACAGAGAAGGACGTGTTTTACTTCAGACATTGTAATATGATATAGTTGAAAAATGAATAAAAGATTGTTCTGAGCATCTCTTTCTAGTTCCTCTCATTTCAGGGGAATCTTGTGAGAAGGGAGGGCCCACCTTCTTCACAATATTCACCCATTAGCTTTGTAGTGTGTTAGTGTTATTTCTGTTCATGCCTTGATTAATTTCTGTTTTGCTGAAACACTACTTTACTAAACTCTGTTTTGCTGAAACATTGTTTTACTGAACTCTATCTTGGTGAAACTCTGCTTTACTGATTATTACATTGTTTTCATATGATTCATGCTTGGGTAACTGTTAATCATTCTAGTTAGCAATCATGTTTGGTGAATTTATGAAAGTGTGTTAATCGGAAATAGGTGCCAAAGATTCCTGCTTGGGGAATAGGGTCCTGTTCTCTATTAAGAGATAGTTAGCCTTCAGTGCATGTCAATTATTTTTTATTAGTAATGAGTTCATGAAAGTGTGCTAATCAGAAACAGGTGTTGAAGATTCCTGCTTAGGGAATAGGGTCATGTTCTCTGTTAAGAGTTAGTTAACCTTCAGTGTGTGTCAATTATTTCGATTAGTAATGAGTTCATAAAAGTGTGATGATCAGAAACAGGTGTTGAAGATTCCTACTTGGGGAATAGGGTCCTGTTCTCTGTTACATAATAGTTGGTCTTTCCTTTTGCAGTATCCTAAAAGATTTCTTTCCTAGGTTGTTATTTCTTAATGTAATCCAGGATTCTTTGAATAATTATTTCTCTAAACTTTGAACTCTGCAAATAGGTAGGTTTCTTTTCTGTAATTCAAAGTAGAACTTCAGTTTATTCAAGGCAAGGTGTGATTCATGTATTTTTACTACAACTCTAGATTGCTTTTGAGATTGAGCATATACAGTGTGTGATTATCTTTGAAATAAACATAATTCCTTGGGTTGACAATTTATGTAGCACTTGATTGTTTAGTTAAATAAGCAATTATAGTGACCAACATTTTGGCGCCGTTGCCGGGGAAGGTAATTATATATTTCAAAAGAACTTATGTTCTTTCAGATATAAATATTGCATGAGAGGATGTGGAGACCCCAAAGAAACTGACCCTACAGGTGGCAGGGGTATAGGAAGAGGAGGAAGAAAGACTTATATTGATGAGATTATATCAAAATCCGAATTTGCTGCTCCTCAACGACCAAACTCTCAGAAACCAAAGTCCCAACCTTCCTTTCAAGAAAACTTTGAAACGTGGAAAGAGGTTTGGAGTCCTGAGACAATCGAGAAACCAACAGGAAACATTGAAGACAAAGCAAGCGCGGCAGGGGAGAAAACAAAAGAAAATATGGATGAGTATAATGAAGAATTGCATCATGAAGAACAGGCAGGTCCTGAAAGAGAGGTAAATGATGAAAAATCTTTTTCCACTTTAGGATTTCCTATTGGTGATATTCTTAGAGGGGTAGCTCCCATGAATAACATCGCACTCTCAACATTACCTAACTTTCATGGTTTATCTTCAGAGGATCATGATGAAAGGAAATGCACTAAGATGGTTCATGAGTCTTGGAGGCGATGTAATCACAACATGGGATCAAATGAAACATAAATTCCTGCATAAATACCAAGACTATTTCCGAACAAGAGAAAAAAGGAAAGAACTATATAAGATAATACAGAAAGAGGATGAAAATCTGGAGGACTTTGTAGAAAGACTACAGTACAATCTACAAAGATCCAGTCACCCCGATGTAAGTAAGGATATCCTTAAAATGATATTACTAAAAGGAGTGAGGGATGACTGTCTAGATATGCTGAATATGCTTGGAAAAGGGGACATATCTAAAGAATCATATGATGAAATTGTTAACCTATGTAAAAGATGTTCAAGAGGAGCTTCAAGGAATAGATCAAATAGCATGGATACCACATTTTCAAGAATTCAAAAATCAGCCAGTGGGGGAGCAACAAGAGAAGAAATAGGTAATTTACTTGAAGGTTTTAAAACTGAAATGTTAAGCTCTTTTGCCTCACAAATTGACACCCTGCAGATTCAAAAGAAGCAAGCAGAAGCAGAAGCAACTATGTCCATCTTTTGTTCTAAATGCAGAGACAAGAACCCACGAAGGGAATGTCCATTGGACAAAAAGACAATCTGCACCATCTGTGATAAAGATCATGAAACTCAACAATGCCCCGCTTTACCAGGAATCAAGGCAGCATTACAACCAACTGATGAAGAAGCTGAAGCTTTCTATCTGCTGACACAAAGAAGGCAATGGCAATCGCGGGGACAAGGTATGAATCCTAATATGCCATTTACACCTTCTAATCGTTGGA
>SNQJ01S0053253.1:21920-34069 GCA_010110895.2 Picea sitchensis
ATGAGAAGTTTATGTGCTCTCATTGCAAGAAAAGCAGACATGATGAAGATAATTATTGGAAGTTGCATCATGAGTTAAGGCATAAAAGGTTTGGAGGCAAAGGAAAACAAAATATTGTTGCCACAGTTCAAGAAGATTTGGGGCCTGACTTAGGTGATGAAACACAAATCACAGATGTAGGAGTGCAAGGTATACTATCTTCTCATGCTAGTTCAATCTCTCTAATTCCATCTCCTAATTTTGAAAGAATAAGAAGTGAGATTTTTCATATAAGGGTGATAACTAAGCATACAAAAGTTGACACTCTTTTTTATACTGGTTCCCAAGTAAATCTGATATCTGAAGCAATTTTCAAGAAATTAGGATTGGAAACAAAACCTCATAAGAACCCTTATTCTCTTAGTTGGGTATGTAATAATCCAAAGTTACAAGTAACCATGCAATGTAAACTTAGATTTGCTATCACTTCCAAATTTGATGATGAGGTTGAACTATGTGCGGTTCCTCTTAACATATGTGGTATTGTATTGGGAAGCCCTTACTGTATGATATGAAAACCATTTTCTTCAGAGAGGAGACCATGTACCATCTCATTAAATATGGAATTGAGTATATTGTAAGAGCTCATCATATGAAAAGTGATCTTTCTCTTGTAACTACAGGAAAACTAAAAAGGATTGTGAATGCAAGCAAGAATGTCTCTCGTGTCTGCAAAAGAAATTGAAGGGTGTGATATTGAATGTAATGATGAAATAGTTAATTTTGTTCCTAGATATGAAGTTTTTCAAGATTCTCCAAAGCTGCCACATGATGATTCATTATTTGCAAGTATAAGGGATCATGTTAATAAGAATAGGGGATCTGTTAATTCATTCTCAATAGAATCTATGTATTCACTATTACTTGTTATATGTTGTGCATGGTTAGTATTGGAAACGTTGAATGCAAGTAGTTGTGAAAGAAAGAGAACGATTGAATATGTTAGCATCATTATTTCATCTTTCATCCTTGTTGTTCAGTTTGTTATAATAAGCCAAATGGTCTGAGTATGGGAGACATATACAGGTCAAGTGGGGAGGCATTACCCTCACTTAGTATATGAATGAAAACCTTTTGGTGTTCCAAAAGCTTCTAGTGGGGACGATTGATCCAGGAGGATCTAGAATACCTCAATATTCAATGGTGTAAAAACTCGATGCAAAGGTCACCATGACTAAGATCTCGATGAGAGATTTCCAACGTCGCTTGAACGGGCTCAAATAGACTTCGTATGAGAAAGATATTGTGATCTAAATCTTTTTCCAAATAGGGAAAAAATGGATAGAGGTGACACATGGCAGTCCCACATGAGGACACACGACAGTCCGACATGAGGACACATGGAAGTCGCACATGAGGACACATGGCATTCGTATGAAGTGACAAGTGGCATCCATACAGGACACGTGGCAGGTTAACGAAATGGAAACGGGGAAGAGGTAGGTGATGAGGAAGTCGATTTGGCAATCCAGTTGGTAGGTGACATGGTTGGACATGGCATCATTATGACATAGACAAATCAGACGCTGCCACATGGCAACCTCCAATTAGTTAAGAAGGTTCCATGTTTAAATTGGCAAAGGGGTGTTCAGTTGGGATCGAATCCTCGACCTTCAAGATACAATCACAACAACTTAACCATTGAACCAACAGTAGAGCTTGGAAATTATCATTGAACATTATCTATTTGAACTCAAAGTTTCGACCATTTGCTAAATAGGGAAGGCCTGCAGGCTCAACCCCAAGTCACCCACCAACAAATGATCTCAAGCTTATCCGTTAGCCAATGTGCCAAGGCCATGTTGCTTGGAGAATCGACCAAGGATTTTGGTTTTGATTTGGAATATCATGTGGGCCGAAAAAGACTAACAACCTGCAGGTTTGACCATGAGTCTGTTGGACCATAATTTTTATAATAAGGCCAATCCACCAATGTGCCACACACATAAGTTTTGGTTAGGAGTGCGAAAAGTTTTAGTTTTGAAGCCACATTGTTTTGTAACATTGATGTATATGAGATTTTTAATCCCTCTTGGTGGATAGAAAAGGGGAGAGATAGATTTGCAAAGGATTTTGGAAGCCATTGTGCAATAGCAAAGTAGAAGACCAGCTTTGAGATTGAAGACTTTGATGTAATTTTTCCATTTTTGCATCATAATAGAAGAGACCACTCCATTGGAAGAGGACTTAGAGATGTAGCCCACATTGGGTGAACTCTGTCATCATCTTGTTGTCTCATTCTTATTTCTTTGTTGCTTAATATTATTTCTCATAGTCTCTTTATGTATTTCTTCTGTCTTGGTTTTCACACTCCTTAAAGCAATCAAATCCTTAACTAGCTAAGTAAAATATTTGGATCAATCACACACCCAAATTTTACTATTCCAGATGTCGAGGCTTTGTTCTTAAGCTTTTCTTCCTGAAAGTTCGGAATACCACTTATATGCTATGTACCATTGAAAATCCCTACAATCCCAATCCCGGGCTAGTGAATTCATAGTGTCTCTACATAAAGGTTATTTCTTTCTCTTGTTCACCATCTTTTTCCTCTTTCAATGCACTTGGGTAAGTTTGAAAATTACATGTACAATCTTTGATTTTCTAACGAACGAGTACCCTTTAATCACCATTAAGGGTCCATTCATTTTTCCAACTTGTCTCTTCGTACCCTTGGCGCATGCAACGTATTAAATAGTAATTGTTATTAGCGTACATGTTGATTATAATGGAATGTGCAAGAATTATTYCCCATTAATTAGCCACAACCGCTCATTATGTGGAAGGACATGCAGGGATTACCTCGRGAAAACCAACTGACTCTTTCGTGGAAAATGAGTGTGTGATTGCTTGAACGGTGGGTGGGGCATAGGGAGCGTGACGTGTCGCATGATACGAGAGTGCATGCTTGTAGGAATGCGGACATGCATGTATGCGGATTTGCAGAGGTGCAGGAGTGCGGTTTTGCAGGTTGTAGAAGTGCATGGTGTGGTTTGCAGGTTGCGAAAACGCAGGGATACGAGAATGTGGGAATGTTGGTATGTGGTCTTGTGGATTCGCGGGGATAGGAAAGTGTAGTCCCACATAAATGCCCTTTTACAGGTCAAGGGTAGGTCATTTTGAGGGTCGCAGAAATGCAAGTTGTGGATATTCAGGTGAATTATGATGAGTTTTTGTCTCCTGACTTGTATGATAAACTTAGGAAAGATTTAAGTGTAGATGCGAGGGTACAACTTTTGAAAAAGATGTTACCATCCCACACCCATACTCCTAAAATGTCCACAAATAAGGACTCTTATGGAAACACAACATTATTGAGTAATAGAAAAAACATATCAACAACATATCTATGATATGTATTTAATGACTTATGTTACATTATACTAAGATACTTTGGAAATTATACTAAGATACTTTGGAAATAGGTTGAAATAAAGAGCAGATTATGTAAAAGTGGCAGGTCTCTTTTAGGTAAATGTACATGGTCTCGATATATAGAGGCAACTTTATGCATACTTTGGCACCACCTTGTACTTCAAGAGAGCGTACTTTGTCTATAATGTAGGAAGTTACTAGCTTTGAACACAAATCCTTGATCAAGAAAATGAGCCATCCATAAATCTCTCATTTTAGTGGCTACTTAATGCATGCTTGAACACCACCTTATGCATAAACACTAGTTATAGTGCTTATGGCTATTAGCTTTTATCACAATTCTCTAACAAAGGAAATGCAACATTGCAACATTCACGGATATCGTACCTCAATGGCTACTTTATGCATACTTGAGAACCTTCTTGCACATTGAAAATCCACTCGTTGGTTTTGGTGCAGGTAGCCACCACCAACTCTAATCATAAATCATTGGCAAGTGAAATGTGTCATTAATGAATCTTTCAATATATTAACAACTTTATGCATACGTTGGCACCTTCCTCCATGAGGGTAAGGGTGTACTAAAAGTTTGCATTTCATGATGGTGAGGGCGGTTGGTGAAAGGTGACATTTCATCTCTCTATAACAAGGGAAACACACTACCTATGGATCTCTCAGTTCAATAGTCACTTTATGCATACTATGACATCATCATGTGCATTGATAGTTTTCTCTTTTTTCGTGGTGTGAATCATAAATCCTTGATAAGGGAAATGCAATGTTGAGGAATCTCTGACTTTAGTGGTCAGTGCTTTATGCATACTCAACACATTCTTCTGCACCAACATTCCACTCTTTGGTTGTCATATGAGTCACTACTAGCCATGATCATAAATCCCCAATAGGGGGAATGTACCATAGTTGAATCTCTCACCTCAATGACCACAATACACATACTATGCATCTTCTAGCACCTCCATGCTTGTTATATTCTACTCCTTGCTTGTAGTACAAGTCATCACTATCTTTGATCAGAAATCCTTGGCAAGACAAATGCAATGTCAATGAATTTCTAAGTTGAGTGTCCAATGTTTGCATGTTCCAACATCTCCTTTTGCATTATCATTTTGTGGCTTGGTTACAACACAAAACACTACTAGATTTAATCTTAAATCTGTAAGATTAAATTCCAACATCATTTTGCATTCACCCTAATCCATTCTTTTGCTTTGAAATTATGATCATTCAAATTCACTTAAAAGACAAATACTATACACGAAGTAGAGCTTGCATTTCCCCCAAGGAATTTACGGTTGCATCATTAAATGAGGTTGCACTTATCCAACAACACAACCTCAAGTTTCTCTAGACATGTGCAAACTCCACTTGATGTATAGTCTTTGTCATCTTAAAATGGCCAAAACCCATGAAAAAAAATTATATGGTTAAATTTATTATTAATAAAATGGATTTATAACTTTTAACAAAATTCCTATCAAATTTATTGAAAATTTTATGTAAAAAACAAATGTTTCCTATTATTAAATTACTATCCTCCAAAGACCTTATAACTCTTTTGAAAAAAAAAATCCAATCCCCTCCTCTCCTCTCAAAATCAATGAAGCATGTTGAGAATATGTGTTTCCACACCTCTTCATGCCAAATTATTAATTGAATAGTCGTTGGGTCCAAAAAGATTTTGTATTTTGAGGTTGTCAATGGTGATAAAATGTGTCTTCAACTTTGGCTTAATACAAACTCAACAAAGCTAATGAAATTGGTATTGTAATCCAACTACTTCGAGGAAAATACTTGACACGATGATTGATTGAGCCGACATCATTCACCCTGATTCAAATTGTTGTTTTTCTAGATTTCCATTCCAACTAATATGTCATAAGAGGAAAACAATAACTTGCACCAACACATTAAATATTAATTTAACAAGCAAATAATTTGTCTTGACATTCATCTCAAACCTATACAAATACATTAAAAACTAGAGTTGCATGGCAGCGTATACCTGTCGCAATGCAGGTATAATAAAATAAAATAATCGGTGTATTGAATCTACCGCGTGCGTCGAGATATTTGTTGAATATGGCAGGCAAGTGTCAACTCATTAGATATCTGGAATTAGAATTTCTACCTTCGGGGATTTGTCTGTGGTTATGGAGCAAACTTCCCTCATGTGGTTGTAGTTTCTTTTGTCCCTCTCCTTCACCTGCGGCTAAACCCCGCTCCTTCATGTTCCCGGTCTGACCCTTCCCCCTCCCCTTCCCCGGTGGTCTACCCCTTCCCTCCCGACCATGGAAGACCTCCCGGTCACCGCTCCTTTCACTGACGGTATGGAGACAGTTATGACAGACGTCGTGGCAGCAGATTTCTTGGAAGATGGAGGACCAACCATACAGCTGGTGAACTCTCGTGACTTCCTTTCTGCTCCTCCCCAGGCCGAAACCTTTTCCCCCCCGCTACCCACTCTTCTAGATGGACTATTGTTCGGAGATTTTCCAGAACCGTGGGTGACCAAGCCCACAAGCACTCCTGCTTGTGCTCTCCCCCCGCTTAGTTCGCCTCCAGGTACTAACCTAGAGTGGGTAAACTCCATAACAGGAGGTCTCACTTCTCCGGAACTCACCCGCCTGGGCCACCCCTCCAACGAAGGTACCGACCCCCCGATCTCTTCTGAGTCAGGACCATCTGCGGTCCCTTTCTCCTCTTGCAAGGGTTTTATCCCTGCCCTGCTGGAACGGGATGAGTATAGTGGTTTTGAATAGTCTTTCTCCACCAGAGAACACACAAAGAATCACTTAAATACTTCGGAAGGAGTTGTCAGAGACAGAGAAACGGGGCCTAGGTTGAAAAGGAAAAGCTTAAAGAACAAAGGGAAAATTGGAAACCTAGCTCTCGGTGAAGACATGGAGTTCAGCCAGGTCACACTTATGGCAAGCCAAACAATTGTTGGGAGAGTGAATGGCAGGGTCTTCGCGGTAAAAACCATCCGATATTGGATGCATGGTGCATGGCAGGCCAAGCTCGGATACTTACCGAAACTAGTGGAATTAAACAGGAATTGTATGCCTTCACCTTCCAGAACAGTGAACACTCAAAATGGGTACTAAGTAAAGCATGGAGTATCAACAACTCTCTGATGCTTCTCAAACCATGGAATCCACTTTTTGATGCAAGTACAGAACACCTTGACAAAATTCCGNAGCAGATTTCCTAGAAGATGGAGGACCACCCATACAGATGGTGAACTTTGGTGACTTCCTTTCCACTCCTCCCCAGGCCGAACCCTTTTCCCCCTCGCTAGCCATTCTTCTAGATGGACTGTTGTTCAGAGATTTTCTAGAACCGTGGGTGACCAAGCCCACAAGCACTCTTGCATGTGCTCTCCCCCCACTTAGTCCACCTCAAGCTACTGACCTAGAGTGGGTAAAATCCATAACAGGAGGTCTCACTTCTCCAGAACTCACCCGCCTGGGCCACCCCTCCAACGAAGGTACCAACCCCCCGTTCTCTTCTGGGTCAGGACCATCTGCGGTCTATTCCTCCTCTTGCAAGGCTTTTATCTCTGCCCGGCTGGAACCGGATGAGTATAGTGGTTTTGAATAGTCTTTCTCCACCAGAGAACACACAAAGAAGCACTTAAATACTTCAAAAGGAATTGTCAGAGACAAAGAAACGGGGCCTAGGTTGAAAAGGAAAATCTTAAAGAACAAAGGGAAAATTGGAAACCTAGCTCTCGGTGACGACGTGGAGTTCAGCCAGGTCACACTTATGGCAAGCCAAACAATTGTTGGGAGAGTGAATGGCAGGGTCTTCGCGATAAAAACCATCCGAGATTGGATGCATGATGCTTGGCAGGTTGAGCTCAGATACTCACCGAAACTAGTGGAATTAAACAGGAATTGGTATGCCTTCACCTTCCAGAACAGTGAACACTCCAAATGGGTACTAAGTAAAGCATGGAGTATCAACAACTCTTCGATGCTTCTCAAACCATGGAATCCACTTTTTGACGCAAGTACAGAACACCTTGACAAAATCTCGGTCTGGGTAAGACTACCAGCACTTCCTTTCCATCCATGGTATTTTGAGTACTTCAAAAAAATTAGGAATTTCTTAGGAGATTTCTTGGATGCGGATATGACATATGAAGAAACAAAACAAAGGAAGGTTGCAAGAATTCTGGTTAATTTGAATGTTAGGGAAGGTCTGGGGGAAGAGATGGATCTCACCTGGGGAGACTACACATATGCCCAAAAATTGGACTATGAGAACATTCCTTTCAGATGCTGAAGATGTCATCAGTATGGACATCTGATTAAAAATTGCAAGCTCCCTCTAAGAACCAGAGGAACGGTATATGGAAGGAATAAAGATTCACAGAACAATGTTGGCTCTTCGGTTCTTGATCCCTACTTACAAAAGGAGCCGGGTTGTCAAACGGAATGCCTCACCAAAGTTTTGGCCAAAGATTTGGTCCAACCCTGTACAGATATGGCTACCTTGTGCCCGATCCAGCAAGCTCCAGTCCAGACAGAAGACTCTTCCTTCCTGGTCACGTGTACCTCCTCTAACACTGCCCCCTCTATTACTGTTTTAATAAATAATTTGTCTATTAAAATTCCTGAGTGGCTGCTCTCACCATCCCTTTCCCCGTTCCCTCCCTTGTTTTCTCTTCAACCCCCCTTTCCACCTCCTTCCTTGCCCCCTCGTTGCCCGACCATTTCCCTGGCCTCCTCTTCCTCCCTCCTCCCCCGGGTACAACCAGCTTCTTCTCCTACCTCTGCCTCGGATGAGTCCACTACCTCTTCGACAGACACCTCCACAAGAAGATATTTCTTAAGATCACAGAACAGAGAACACACAGGAGGTTTAGCATTGGACTCGACTCCAGCAAAAAAACCTGGCAGAGGCAGGAAATCTTTCTTCTCAAAAGCACAGAAGAGAGCCAAAATTGACTTATTAGCAAGGAAACGGGTCTCTATTGAAAGGGCGCTTAGAGCAAGGTGAACCCTGAGAAAGGGGTCTTGATGAAGTGTTGTTCCTTCAATTGTAGGGGTTTGGTTGGTCCCCTAAAAAAACCATCCCTAAAAAGGATGATTCTCACAGAACATCCGGATGTACTTCTCCTTCAAGAAACCTTGGGGGAAGGGGCGGAAGTTGAAAACAGAATCTCTTTGCTTTTAACAGACTGGAGATTCATTACCTTGGACTCTATTGGGAGATCTAGAGGACTAGCTATTGGATGGAATTGTCGCACTATAAAAGTCCTCAACCACTGGGGTTTTGAATCTGGACTTGGGATCACAGTCTTCTCAAAAGAACTTGAAGACCCCCTCAATATTGTAAACATCTATGGCCATTGTTAGAACAGAGGCCCTTACTGGGACGTTGTCTTCATCAAGTCCTTCCTAAAAGAAAAACACTTAATCATGGGAGGAGACTTAAATTTCTCTTTAGGCATTAAAGAAGTTTGGGGATCCCATGCGAGATCAGACCCCCTCTCGACCTACTTTACACAAAAACTGGATGAACACAATCTTCTGGATATTGAGCTGGTTAAATTTGAACCAACTTGGAGAAAGAACAGAGTGGGAGAAGAAAGCATTGCAAAAATACTAGATCATTTTTTGATAAAGGATACACTTCTTGAAAAATCCTTTCAACTGAAATAATGGATAGGACACGGGGGAATCTCAAATCATTACCCAATTTTCCTTGAACTAAGAACTGGATTGGATAAGCCACCTAGTCCTTTCAAATTCAATAGAACCTGACTCAGTGATGAAACTTTTTTAAAGCTGGATAAGGAAAATTGGCAATACTATAACCCAGGAAGCAATGAGACGGCAGGTCTACACTTTGTAAAAAACCTACACATTAGAAACTGCTAAAAGAGGATATGGAACTGAAGGAACTAGAATCAAAATTAAACCTTATTTCGGAAGAACAGGGTAGAGGATTTGATAGAACAAATGCCAAATTAAGTCTGCTAAAATTGGAAGAAAGGAGAAACAGACTACTAAAGGAAAAAGAAGATACATGGAGATTAAAAATCAGAGCCACCTGGCTTAAGAGTGGAAATGAGAAAACTAAATTCTTCCAAGCATATGCAAAAGGCAAAAGGTGCATAAACTCAATCTGGCAATTAAAGGATCAAGACGGAAAAAAGGAACATACCTTTGAAGGAATGGCGAAAATTAGAAAAAAGTTCTTCCAGGATCTCTACAAAGCAAAAAACAAGTCCACTATTGAAGAAGTGATTCGAATGGTACAGTACTTTCCGAGATTTACTAGTGAGGAAGATAATAGAATGCTTATGGAAAAGGTAACACTAGAAGAACTTAAGGCTGTATTGAATAGTTTTCAAAAGGACCAGATGGATGGACAATTGAGTTCTTCCTGAGCTTCTTTGATTCCATTGGACAAGATATACTAAGCCTAGTTGAAGAGACAAGGCTTACTGGACAAATGCCTTTAAGTTTAAACTCAACCTTTATTGCCTTATTCCAAAGAAGGACAACCCAGACACCCTGGATGACTTCAGACCTATCTCCCTGTGCAATTGCATCTACAAGATCATCTCCAAAGTCATTGCCAGAAGACTTAAGACTGTACTTTCTGACAAAATGTCCTTGGAACAATTTGGATTCCTAGAGGGCAGGCAGATACACGAAGCAATTGGAGTGGCACGGGAAGCCCTTCACAGCATAAAGACCAGGAAGCTAAAGAGTGTGGTTCTTAAAATCGATCTTTCCAAAGCCTATGACAGGGTAAGTTGGCTCTATTTATGATTTATTTTAACGCATCTAGTCTTTACAATTCCATTTATAAGATGGATCATGTGTTGTATTACAACTGTAACATTCTCAGTCCTCATAAATGGGTCAGCCATGAACTTTTTTAGATCTGAAAGAGGCTTAAGACAAGGCTGTCCACTTTCCCGTCTTCTATTTCTTCTTGTTGTTGAAGGATTAAGCAGGGCTATAGCAGCAGAAAAATGATCTGGGTCTTTTCCAGACATCAATATTTCCAATACTCTTCATGTAACCCACCTTCTCTTTGTAGACGACATCCTTGTCTTCTCTGCAGGAACTAGAGGGGAAGATGACATCCTAAATAACACTCTGAAACTCTTCTCCAAAGCTACAAGAATGATAATAAACTAAGGAAAGTCTACTCTCACCACCTTTTGTCTCTCAGAAATGGAAAAAAGTAGATACAAACTTCTCTTCCCTTTTGAAGAGAAAACGGTTGATGAAGGACTCAAGTACTTGGGATTCACTTTGAAACCAAATGATTACAGAAAGGAGGATTGGTCTTGGATACTGAAGAAATTAGAAAAAAGGTTAAGTTCATGGAGCCACAAATGGCTTTCTAGAGCTGGCAGATTGGTACTAGTAAAATCAGTTTTGGAAGCCATCCCAGTCTTTTGGATGTCTCTGTCTTGGATCCCAAAAGGAACTTTGGAGGCAGCTAGAAAACTCTCTTTCAGATTTATGTGGAGTGGAAAGAAAGATACAAATGTGACTCCTTGGGTTAGATGGAAAAGGATTGCAGTCCAAAAATCCTTAGGTGGTTGGGGCCTAAAAATTATACATGTTTTCTCCAAAGCCTTAGCTGCTAAAGGGGGTTGGCGCCTTCTTTCTACAAATAGTCTCTGGACAAAGGTTGTCTTCAAAAAATGCATTGAACCAGACACCCTGGAGTCTTGGATTAGAAGAACATAGAAAACTCTCAGAGGTGCCTCAACGATTTGGAAGGTAGTGATAAAATATTTCCCTGTAATAGAAGGTGGTCTTGCTTGGAAGGTAGGAAACGGACTCCGAGTAAGGCTAGCGATTGATCCTTGGACAGGAAGCGAAGGAAAACACTTACTCTGAGATCATCTACTAGCCACTTTAAAGCAAAAGGACTGAACTCCTTAAACTCACTTGCTGACCAGCCATCCACTACCCTTTGGGCTCAAGGGTGGAAAACTTCCTCTACTCTTAATTTAAACACTGATGATTCAACATAATTGAAGAATTATCGAAATACCCTTTTTCGTTCACAAATCAGGATAAGAGAACAAGAAGACGAGCTGGTTTGGGACAAAAATGAGTCTGGTATCTCCACTCTAAAGGAAGGTTATTCACAGCTAATGTAAGAACTCTTAGAAGTTGAACCAGTCTGGTGGTGGAAAAATATTTGGAAGATGAATGGTCTTGCCAAAGCAAAACTCTTCTAGTGGTGTGTGCTTTCAAATAAAGCCCCAACATGGGATATTTTACAAAAATGAAATTTTGTCGGACCAAGCAGATGCCCACTGTGCAAGACAGAGAGGGAAACGACACAAAATCTCTTTCTTGAATGCACTTGTCTAAAATTGGTCTGGGCAAGAGTTTCATGCACTCTGAAATTCCCTTTTCAGTGGGAAGGCCACACCTTGGAACAAGCCTGGAAGAATTGGTGGGAAAACTCCTCTTACAAAACATACATATTACTCCCTTTACTAATCACTTGGGGAGTATGGCTAGCAAGAAATGAAGCCATCTTCAAAGAGGCGACTATTTCTCATGAGAAACCCACACTAAATAGTCTGTCAATTTTCACTTCCTTTCCTTCAAAAGAAAGATCAAAGAACAGAGTAATAAAATAAGTATACATAGAAAAATCCACACCATGGGAATTTTTTGACAGAGTTTCCCAACACTACACATGTGGAGAAGGAGCCTTACTAT
>SNQJ01S0053254.1:25455-47522 GCA_010110895.2 Picea sitchensis
AAGGGTTGACATCAATCTCCAATATCACTCTCCAAGGGTTGACATCAATGACAAATGACTATCCAAATCAACTATCCAACACACTCTCCAATAGATCAAACGTTCCTCATACTTATAATCCTATGGACAATATGATCTTCGGGCTTAAGGCATGTTTCCTATCAATATTTTAAATTCCTCCTCCTCGGAGCGATTCTTTCCAGATCCAACAAATAGAGTCTCATGGGATAAATCACAGTGGATCTACGATCCTTAAAGTTCCTATCATTGGAATCGTATTTCAGTCCTCATTCCATACTTCTAACAACCCCTCCTCTAACAATCTCCTTAACAGATCCAACGGTCCAAAATTATCCCTAGTCACTCTCTGATAGATCAACGATACTCGTTGATTCATAACTCTCCCCATTGGAGTTCAAATACATCCTTATTATAGTCACTCTGAAGGTGGTGCCATCCCACCAATGGTATGGATATTCTCACTTTACCAAATCAACAGTTGTGAGCTCACCCAACTTAAAATGTTGACTTCCTCTAGGGTAGTAGTCTGATTTCATACATTTGTCTGAAAGACACATTAGGAAATGTTCGTCACAATGTGACATTGTGAAATGTTCATCACATTGGGACAGTGGGAAATGTTCATCACTATGTGACGTTGGGAAATGTTCATCACTATGCGACGTTGGGAAATGTTCATCACAATGCACCGTTGGGAAATGTTCGTCACAATGCGACATTGGGAAATGATCGACACATTGCGACGTTGGGAAATGTTCATCGCAATCTGATGTTGGGAAATGTTCATTATAATGTGATGTTGAGAAACACATGACACATTGTAGAATGATCTTTTTCTTTTTTAATTTTGGGAAATGGCCGTCACAATGCGACATTAGGAAATGTTCATCACATCGCGATGTTGGCAAATATTCGTCACAATGCAATGTCTTGAATCATCTTTTACTTTTTAGACAATTATTTATACTTTTCCTGAGGACATTGATAGCAAATCATGTTCAACTTTGCAAATAATGAATTATACTTTTGATAAGGACATTGATAAAAAATCATTCAATAATTTATACACATATTAAAAACTTTGATAGCAAATATACTTGATATATATGTTGTAGATGATGATTTATATTTGTTCTAAGAACATTGATAGAAAATCAACTTTAAATTTGTAGATGATGATTTATTCTTGTTATAAGTACATTTAACTATCGCGACGTTGAGAAATGTTCGTCATAATGCATTGTCAGGAATCATCTTTTATTTTTTAGGCAATTATTTATATTTCTCCTAAGGAAATTTACCTAAACCACATATGCATCATATAGTGTATATATTGCACCATGATAGAAACTATGACCATTATATATATATATATATATATATATAATTTGTACCTTGTGGTGTCAGTAAGATCCTTTTATTAGGGGATACATTTTGCATTTTCATTTTATATATTAGTTCTAGTTGTGTTGCATTATTAATGTCACATATGGATCATATAGTTTATAGATTGCGCCATGATAAAATCTATGATTGTTATGCATCCATAACCCTGGTTGAGAAAAATACAACAATGATTAGATGTAGTATGTATAATCAAAACAACATGAATACACATGAAAAGTAAAATATTAAATAAATATTGATAATGACCTTCCCTAATAATAACCAAAAAAACATTTAAAAAAATACAATTTTAAATTGTGCTTCTTGAAAACACCTATCATTCAAGAAAACCATGGAATTAAGTCTAAATATAAATTCATTTATAAACTTATTTATCCTTTATAAAGTGAAGAATAACATTTTAATATTTACATTTTTTTATAACCAAACTCTTGATGAATATAAATATTATATACATAATAACAAATCCCCAAATAAAATCTGTTTTTTAAAATTTCTTTTAAATTTTGTATTGAGAATATATCCATAAAATACATGGTAAATATATAAAGACCAAGGCGAGATTACATCAACACCAATATTTTCACAAATATGGTGTAATTGAAATAGTGAATTCTTCATCCTTAACAAAAAATACAATGTACTGTAAAATATGTGGCACTCTATACCAGTTTTGGCAGATGATATATTTTGAAAGAGTAAAGTATTCCTCTTGGCGTAGAGCCCAACTAAATTTTGAAAATTGTGTTGTCCATAACCCTGGTTGAGAAAAATACAAAAATGATTAGATGTAGTATGTATAATAAAAAAACACATGAATACACATGAAAAATAAAATATTAAATAAATATTGATAATGACCTTCCTTAATAATAACCAAAAAAACATTTTAAAAAACACAATTTTAAATTGTGCTTCTTGAAAACACTTATCATTCAAGAAAACCATGAAATTGAGTCTAAATATAACTTCATTTATAGCCTTATTTATCCTTTACAAAGTGAAGAATAACATTTTAATATTTACATTTTTTTATAACCAAACTCTTGATGAATATAAATATTATATACATAATAACAAATCCCCAAATAAAATCTATTTTTAAAATTTGCTTTTAAATTTTGTATTGAGAATATATCCATAAAATACATGGTAAATATATAAATAGAATATTTTTTTAAGAGTTTTCGTCTGTAACCCTAGCCATCGCCTCCTCGCTTCGACCCCCTCTATCGGCCTTTCCATGGCTTCGATGGTCCCAGACCCAGATCCTCTCCCAGACTTCCTTGACAAAGTCATAGATTTCAAGGCGCTTGT
Source organism: Picea sitchensis (assembly GCA_010110895.2). Taxonomy (NCBI): domain Eukaryota; kingdom Viridiplantae; phylum Streptophyta; class Pinopsida; order Pinales; family Pinaceae; genus Picea; species Picea sitchensis. The sequence continues at coordinate 28,201 of SNQJ01S0053254.1, forward strand.
TGGTTCACTGGGTAACCCTACCACGTGCCCCAACATCTCCCAGTTCATGAAAAACTGGAGCAGATCCCTGAAGTGACGATCCCATGCATTGCAGCGAGAAGAATGGCTCTTTCCTTTGCCTCAAGAGAACTTGTAGGTCAGTTCATGGGGTTATGGACTTCACCGCATTAGATTGATCTTTGGATTGAGTAGAAATGACATCCATTGGTTCAGGGACACATGAATTATTTCTTCTGTGGTAAGGGCTTCTATATTTTTTACTTTCAGCACAAAGAAAATAGAGATATCACTTTCATAAATGGTCCTTACTTCTTCGACCCAAGAGGGTTATACCTAAATAAATGGACTCCATATTTTGACCCAGAAAATGACATCCCATCAGCTGTTGGTTTGGGTGAGACTTCCCCACTTTCCTTCACTGCTGGGGTGACAAAGTTATAAAAAGTATAGGCGACACTTTGGGAAAATTCATTGATAGGGCTGAGCCAAAAACTAGTCTGTACTCCTGTGCTAGGATTTTTGTTGAAGTAGATCTAGAAAAAGGGCTCGCAGAGGAAATCAAGTTAAAGTTAGATGACTTCACCTACATTCAGAAGCTAGATTATGAGCAACCCCCATTCAAATGCAAGTCTTGTCATGAGTATGGTAAATTTTGCTAAAAATTGTCCCAGTAACCAACAAACTCAAGAAGTTGATGCAACACAAAAAGAGGAAGGTTGGAAATAGGTTAGGAAGAAATACAATAATGGTAAAGCATCAGGCTCTGGTCCTGGATCCTCAGGTTCTATCTCCCCCTAAAAAAAATTCTCCCAACCCCTCCAACACCCCCCTCTTTCCCAATCAGAACTCCTTTGAACCGCTTGGTGAATCCTCTTTAAAGAAAAGCCCCCCTTCAGCGGCTGTTTTGGCTCCTATCTCCTTCTTTGCCCCAACTATAGACAAAATAACAAAAGAGTCAGACGAAGACAAGCCTTCCAAGGAAGACACACAAGAAGTGGAGCAACAAGTAAATGAAGAACCCCTCTAAAAAAAAAACACAATCAAGAAATGGAGGAAGGAGAAATCCCACTAGAAAACCTAGAAAGTTGGGCCGAAGAACAAATAAAGAAGTCAGAGAAGAAACAACATTGAAAGAAAAGGCACAAGGCAAGCAACAATCTATAGAAAACTCTATGTACACTTCAACACGAAAAGGAGGCACTAAAGGTTCAGACTTCCTGACTCATGGCAGTCAGGCCTCCTCCATCCCCTGTCAAGGAATATTCTCTCTTGGAACTATAGGGGCTTTGGTAGCAAATTTAAAGCTAAATCCCTAAGAGATCTCAAAAATATGGCCAACCCCTCAATAATCCTCCTCCAAGAGACCACAATGGAGGCGTCAATTATCCTATAAACAACAAAAAAGGTTTTCAAAACCATTGTTGGAACAACTGTAAGTTCTCGAGGAGCCTCTAGCGGCATAGAAACTCTTTGGTACGATCAAATCTGGGCTCTCAAGGTAACTCTAGAAACTCAAAGCTCACTTTTAACAATTCTTAAAAATAAGGATAATAGTAATATAATCTCAGTAATCAATGTTTATATGCCCAACTCCTACAAGGGAAAAACAACTTGTTGGAACTCCCTTTCCATGCTAAAAAATACCATCGATATCTCCTATTGCATAATAGGTGGAGATTTCAACACTCACCTCAATAGAGGGGAAAAAAAAGGAGGCAGTAAAACCAGAGACCCCTTCTCTGAAAATCTAATTGATTTAATCACAGATTGGGATCTCGAGGACATCAAACTGTCCAAAGGAAAGTATACTTGGAACAATAGACAATCTGGCCTCTTCCATATAGCAGCTCACCTAGATCACTTCCTCATCAACAACAATTTCCTTCTCTCCCCCCAAGACATATCCTCTCACATCCTCCTCTCCGTTGTTTATGATCACAAGCCAATCTCCCTAAACTTCAAAAACCCTCAAAATTTTGGCCGCCTCCCCTTCCTCTTTAACCCTCTCTGGATCGAAAACCCTGCTACCCCTCTTATTATTCAAAATGCATGGTCCACCCCCTTCTCTAGGTCCCTGAATTATATTTTGGAAAGCAATCTCAAGGAGGTCAAATTAGATCTCAAAGATTGGGTGAAAACTTCTTTGATCCCACCACAACAAGAAAGGAAAGAAAATATAGATCAACTCATGAAAGTTAAAGTTCGGTTAGAAGAAGAGACAGTCACCGAATCACTTCTGAATCAAGAAAAAGAAGCACATCAACAACTTCATCACTCCTTACGCAGAGAAGAAAAACACCAGAGACTGAAATCTGGAAACCTCCGGATAAAAGAGAGAGACTCAAATACATCCTACTTCCACAAACAAGCTCAGACTCGGAGGGAAAAAAACACAGTTACCTCCATTATTTCAAATACTGGTCAACAACTTGACACTTTTGATCAAGTTAAAGAAGAGGCTTTCCATCACTTCAATAACTTATACCAGCAACCAAGCAATGGAGGAACAAATGCAAAAGCTCTAAACATGCTAGCCAATATTCCAAGCATAGTCTATGCGCATGAAAACACTCAATTAGTTAGGGAGATAACAGAAGAAGAAATAGGCAAAGCAATTTGGGACATGGACCCTGACAAAGCTCCTGGACCTGACGGATTTCCAACTAGATTTTACCGATCTTTTTGGGACATCATCAAACGAGATTTAAAGAAAATGTTGAACTACACCCTCCAAAAGAAAAAGATTGGAGGAGCCACACACTCCACCTTCCTAGCACTTATACCCAAAGATTCCAACCCGTCCAATTTCTCCCGCTTGCGCCCCATCTCCCTTTGTAACTCCTCTTATAAAATCCTTACCAAGATCATTGCAAATCGTCTAAAGCCCTTGCTTTCAAAGCTAATCTCACAAAATCAGGGTGGTTTTTTAAAGGACAAGTAGATTACAGACAATATCGTGCTTGCATAAGAGGCCATACACTCCAACAAAAAAGGTAAAGCCCCAGGAATGGTTGTCAAACTTGATATGGTGAATGCTTTCGATTGGGTCAAACACTCTTTCCTATTCTCAGTTCTCAAATCTTATGGGTTTTTCGAAAATTTCATCAGTTGCATCAGAGCTTGCATTGACTCTCCTTGGATCTCTCCCCTAATGAATGGACGAACTATGCAATTTTTCAAGGCCAACAGAGGACTCCATCAAGGATTCCCCCTCTCCCCCTTCCTGTACATTCTTCTAGCTGATTCTCTAAGCTGACAATTAGAAGATGAAAGAAGAAAGGGTAGACTCTCGGGGTTACTTATTGCGAGAGAGGTTAAGGAGATAAAGCACTCTCAATTTGCAGATGAAACATTACTCTTGGGGGTGGCCACTGCACGCACTGCTATCCGCTTTCAAAAAATTCTTGGCTCCTTTCTCTTGGTTCTGGAGGAAAACTGAATTCAGATAAATGTAGGATCTACGAGTGGAATGTCCCAGGTCACATTAAAGAGCAAATTTACAGAATTTTTGGATTTCCCATCATCACCACTTGGAACTATTTCAAATATTTGGGAATGCCAATCTTTCTAAACTCTTATGGATCTTCGGTCCGGCAAGAAGAAATTGACAAAATTCTCACAATTATTCAAAGATGGGGAGGTCGTTGGCTAAATCCAGCTGGGAAATCAATACTCCTCAAATTTGTACTATCCTCACTCTCTATTTTTCAGTGTTCTAGTCTTCTATCCCCAAAAGGCACTTTGGAAAAAAATTCTAGAGCGCTTCATAGTTTCCTTTGGGCTGGAGGGAAAACAAATACCAAAAAATTCCACCTTCTTAATTGGAAACAAGTCTGTCAACCTCTCAACAAAGGTGGACTTGATATTAGGGATCCAATTCTAATGAACACTTCTTTGGGAGCCAAACTTGCTTGGTGTCTAATCACAAGAACTGCAGATTGGTGGAAAATAGCTCTAATAGCCAAGTATTTCAACTCCTCAAGGTTACATTGTCTTGATGCCCCCACTGCCCCTCTCCCTGGTTCTCCGATTTGGCGTCTCCTAAAAAAATGCCTTCCCTCTTATCAAATCAATCTCTCCTGGGCCCTAGGAAACGAAGCGCATATAAACCTTTGGACCGACCGTATCCTGGATCATGACCCCTTGAATAGTCTAGTTTCTCTCTGCCCTCTAAAATACTGGTGCTACTCAGAGGGCCTCCACCTTCTCAAGGATTTCTTCCAATGGAACTCTGACAGGGGCTGGACAAACCGAAAACTGTCGTGCACTCCTGGTCATATTAGACCTTTAATTTCCACCCTCTTCAACAATTTATCAGGATGCGCTATCTCCCATCTTTCCCTACTCGACTCCCGCAGCTGGGGTACAATTTTTTTTTTTTCAAAGCCGACTATATGCTCTTGCAATCTAAAAACCAGGGACCCCCAACATCCAAAATCTAGAAATAAATCTAGTTCAGTCCCTCACTGCCTAAAGTAAACATTTTCTGTTGGTTTTTGGTTCATGGCAAAATTATAACAGCATAAAACCTTCAAAAACGTGGAATACAAGGTCCCCCACACTGCCCCTTTTGCCTCTCAGCGTTAGAGACTATTTCCCACCTTTTCCTTGAGTGCCCTTTCTCTTCCCAAGTTTGGAATCTCATTTACCTCCCTCTCTCTCATCCCCCCCCCAACCCGAGAATTGGGACGATCCTTTCATCTCTTGGAAACAAAGATATGCTAGCAGCTTCAAAAATAAGAAACAATTCACTCTCCTTTGGATACAAGTCCCAAAATTCGTCTGTTGGGAACTTTGGCTTGCATGTAATCAGGCCATTTTTCGTGAAAAGATTCCTCCTTTGCAACGCATATTCACTAAAGTTTGTTGATTAGTCTCTGAAGTCTTCACAACCAAAGCAATCAGATATGACATGGTAGGCACCCTGGAACAGAGTGAAGAAGATTGGATCAAATATATTATGGGACCCTCTTCTACAACCCTCCCACCTCCCCCACATCAAGAAATTAAAAGGCAAGACCGACAACTCCGTCTTTGTGACAATGACTTTCCTCAATGGAAAAGACAACAATCCTCTTCACTGCTTTTCTTTGATGGAGTTGCAGCAGGCAATCCAGGGGCAGCAAGTGTGGTGGGAGTCATCTTCAATTCTGATGGACAAAAGATTGCAGATTTTTCCTGGGGTTTGGGGAATAACACTAATAAAAAAGAAGAAACTCTTGATGTTTACATGGGTCTCCAAATTTCACACTCAAGAAACATCCAATCCCTCACTGTTATTGGAGATTTTGAAATAGTTATAAGGGAACTGCTTGGAATCTCAACCTCTGCCACTCAACCCTCTAGTGGTCTTCACACGCGAATCAAATCTTTGAAACAATTTTTTCCCAAAATACATTTCTTTCATATCCTTTGTTCTCAGAATAAGGAAGATGATCACTTAGCCAAATAAGCAAAATCCATAGAACATGGCCAACTCTTTATCAACCAAGTTTCCTCACATGCCTGGCTCCCTTAACATTCACCAGTTTCGTCGTCTCCTCTTCACATTCTTGGTACTAGCCTTTTTGAATCCTAACTTAGACCTACCCTCCTTCTTTTCTCTCCTCTCCCCCGACTCCCCCTTCCTCCTCCTCCCTTCCCCCTCCCCCCCTCGTGGGTCCCCTCCTTTGCCCCACCTCTCGGCACGCGACTCCTTCCTCTTGACCACGTGTCCCCCCTATTCCTCCCCATGCCATCCCTTCCACTTCATCTTCCCCCTATTAAAATCACGATGCTTCAATCGTACTGTATGATGCCCTTCCCTGCTCCCATGGCATCACTTCCCTTGCTCTTCCCTATGCAAACTCTCGTCAACTCGTGGGTAATTATGGTTTCTTGTTCCATCAAGCATATGCAGATGCTTTCTCCCTTGAAATTATGGCTTATCCTGCTTGCATTCTGTGCTACTACAACTAAACATAGGGCTCTCCACTTGCATTCTGGTTTGTCCCATTCCACTTGCATTCTACACTCCAACAACGAAAATCAGAGCTGCCCAATTCTGTGCTATCTCACCATCATGTGGCAAAGATCCAAAGCTCCTTTCTCTTGCCCGACATGTGTCTCGGAGGAACTGAGGGACAAATTTTGCGCTCTATGTGTGGACGTCAGGCGCACAGAAGAGTGAACAAACTCTCGACTCAGAGAATTTCAAAGTGACAACCAGGGGTTGCGGAATGAAGTAGCTAATTTGCAGGGCCAATTGCACCAGCAAGAGCTCAGGCACAACCAAGAGCTAGCAATTTCACTTCAAGGGATCAACAAAAATATAAGGAAAATTGGAGCAGTAGCACAACAACTAGTAAATCCTTTAAATCATTCTCAGCACTGAGTATATTCTAATGACTCAGTTGGATCAAGTCTTCCTTCAACCTTCCACTCGACCGCAAGCAATGAACACCCATTGGCTCCTCCTACGCCAACATTAGTCCCAGTTTGTCCGAACCCAACAAAAGGAATTCATCACCTAGAGGCAAATCCAGCGGCATACCCAACAAATCCTCAGGAGGATCCAACAGTTTTCCAAAATCAATCTAGACAGGTTTTTTCGATGAATTGCAAATTTTTGTTAACTTTGCACATTTATGTAGCCATTTTCACATGGCAAAATAGCAGTTCCTTTTGGACTGGTTTCACCAGCATATTTAGTATCCAACAAACAATTAGATTTTCAGGAGAAGAGCAAAGATTCCACTGCTCTACCATATGTATCTTGGGGAAACTTTTACTCCTTTTTTAATAGATAAAATCCCAACCGTTTCTGTTACATATATATAGTTTAACTTTTAAATGTATATACAAATGAAAGGGAAAATGGTGAATCTTAAGATAGTTTTTTGGAAATTTTCAACCTTAGATTAAACCCTAATAAAACTATATATTAAATTTAACCCTATTTTGAACTATAGATTAAACGCTAATTAAACTATAGATTAAATCTAATTTAAATTAAGACTTAACTATAGATTAAACCCTATATTTTTTTTTTGTTTGCTAATTTGTCTGTGACTTGCGGGACTAGCCTGTGGCTGAGAAACCGCGACTCAGGGGCATCTAAGCCGTCAAAATCACTCGGGGATCGCACCCGACCTGAGCCACACCAACCCTTAACATGGATGGATTTTTTGTCCCCGCAGGTTTCGAACCGGTGACTTTAACATCACAGAGTGCCTTAACAACACACTCCATCACCGACTGTGCTACACTTCGGGGATGATTAAACCCTATAAATTAACTATATATTAAACCCTAATTTAACTATAGATTTAATTTAATTTAACTATAGATCCAATTTAAATTAGGGTTTAACTATATTTAAATTAACATTTAATCTATACTTAAATTATAGTGAAACCCTAATTTAATGTTTAGATTTATCTATAGATTAAACCCTAATTTAAAGTATATATTAAACCTTAATTAAACTATAGATTAACTATAGATTAAATTTGACTTAGGGTTTAACTATAAATTAAATTAAATTAAACTATAGATTAAATCTAATTTAAAATATAGATTAAATCTAATTAAATTCAAACTATATATTTAAACCCTAATTTAAATTAAAGATTAAACCCTAATTAAACTATAAATTAAATTTAACCCTAATTTAAAGTATAGATTAAATCCTAATTTAAACTGTAGATTAACTAAAGATTAAATTTAACTTAGAGTTTAACTATAAATTAAATTAAATAATAGATTAAATCTAATTTAAATTAGGATTTAACTATACATTAAACCATATAGATTAACTATATATTAAAACCTAGTTTAACTATAGATTTAATTTAATTTAACTATAGATCCAATTTAAATTAGGGTTTAACTATATTTAAATTAGTGTTTAATCTATACTTAAACTATAATGAAACCCAAATTTAATGTTTAGATTTATCTATACATTAAACCCTAATTTAAAGTATATATTAAACTTTAATTAAACTATAGATTAAATTTAACTTAGGGTTTAACTATAAATTAAATTAGATTAAACTATAGATTAAATCTAATTAAATTTAAACTATATATTTAAACCCTAATTTAAATTAAATATTAAACCCTAAATTAAATTATAGATTAAACCATAATTTAAACTATAAATTAAATTTAAACTATAGATTATTAAATTTACCTTAGATTTTAAATTAAATTAAAAAAAACTATAGATTAAATCTAATTTAAATTAAGATTTAACTATAGATTAACTATATATTAAACCCTATTTAACTATAGATTTAATTTAATTTAACTATAGCTCCAATTTAAATTAGGGTTTAACTATATTTAAATTAGCGTTTAATCTATACTTAAAGTATAATGAAACCCTAATTTAATGTTTAGATTTATCTAAAAATTAAATCCTAATTTAAAGTATATATTAAACCTTAATTAAACTATAGATTAACTATATATTAAATTTAACTTAGAGTTTAACTATAAATTAAATTAAATTAAATTAAACTATAGATTAAATCTAATTTAAACTATAAATTAAAGCTAATTAAATTTAAACTATATATTTAAACCCTAATTTAAATTAAAGATTAAACCCTAATTAAACTATAAATTAAATTTAATCGAAAAGAGGATAAAGTTCTGAGACAAGTTATGGTTTTGTGTCACTTGGTTGAGCACTAACAGGGTCTGCAGTTATGGAGCAGATTAACCCTACCATCCCGTGGTTAAAGAGTGTATACCACCCTCGAGCCTGCAGTTAGGCTCACTCCTTTTCTAGTCTCTCGACTATTTTTTTCTCTCATTCCCCCCTTTCGCAGTCATTTTCCCGGTGGTTTCTTGTAGTCCCTCTTACGATGGAAGCCTCCTTCCCGCAGACCACGCTGTTTTCTGGCGCCAACTTGGAACTTGCCCCGCTGGATGCCGTGTTGACCGAGGAGATGACAGGTGGAGGTATTTATGAACAGTTGGAGGGTGTGGGCGAAGCTCCTCCCCTACCTCAACTTCCTCAGATGACCGAGTCAGGGCATACTCTCCAGAATCCTTTGCTCGATAATGTCCTTTTCGGAGACTTCGTTGAACCTTGGTTTTCTGGTCTAAGCAACACTATAGGAAGCTCTTTACCCTCTCTCAGTCCATACCAGGCCTCGAATCTGGATTGGTTTATCCAAGATGAAGGAGGTATTATACTCTCCCTGCCCTCGTCTCCTCGTGCAGGTCATAGCTTCACTGGGTTTTTCAAAGGGCTCTCGAGTCTTCCATATGTTCTCACTAAACAAGGCTCAGAAGGTTCTCCTACCTTTCCTACCAACAAGGGTTTTATCTTAGCTTTGTTAGAGGCCGATTAACATAGATGATGTGACTGGTCCTTTATCTCCAAAGAATGCTTACAGGAGCCTCCCTTTTCTCCTTTCTCCGGTGGCTTTTACTTTACAAAATTCTGAGCACACCAAGTGGGCGCTAGGCAAACCTTGGAGCATAAACAACTCTCCTCTCCTTCTCAAACCCTCGAGTCTGCTCTTTGACGCTAGTACAGAACGTTTGGATAAAATTCAGGTTTGGGTAAGACTCCCTGTGCTTCCCTTTCAGCTCTGGACCTTCGAGCACTTCAAATCTATCAGAAACTTCTTAGGCGACTTCTTGGATGCGGATATGACCTTCAAAGAATCGAAACAAAGGAAGGTGGAGAGGATCTTGGTCAATTTGAACATCAGGGAAGGTCTTGGCGAAGAGGTTGATCTTAGTTGAGGAGGCTACACCTACATTCATAAATTGGATTATGAAAATATCCCTTTCAGGTGCAGGAGATGCCATCAATTTGGACATCTGATCAAAAGTTGTAAGCTACCAATTAGAACCAGAGGAGCAGTATACAATTTTGGCAAAGGGTGCTCTCAAAACTTGACTCCTGTTGTGCCCTCCTCCGTCGGCCCTCGGAAGTAACAAGGATGTCAGACTGACTTTCTCTCAGAGGCCCCGATATTGGATCGCCTCGATCATTTCTCAGGACTTACTTCTTTTTCAGGATGAGAAGCTTGGAGCCCTCCCAAGACTGGACCGACTATACTTGCTTCCTTAGGTACTTCCTCAAACTATGCTCCCCCCATTACTATTTTAATTAACAATTTAACTTTAAATGACAGTGAGTGGTTGAGGACTCTTCCTTTCCTGCCTCTCCCTTCCCCCTCCCCTTTCTCCCCATCTCTCCCTCCGCTCTTCGACCCCTTTGGAAGCTGCCTCGCCCGATTCTTCTTTTTTTCATCATCCCACCTTTGTCAAAGAGGACTCCTCCTCCTCCTATTCTACCACCTCTACATAACGTTATTTCTTAAGGTCTCTAACTAAAGGACCTCCCAGGGGTTTATCCATGGATCAAACAACTATGGAAAAAAGTGGGAGGGGGAGAAAATATTACTTATCGAAGGCACAGAAGAAAGCCAAGATAGACCTCCTAGCTGGGAAAAAAGTCTCTATTCAACGGATGGATTTTCTTCCTTTTTCCCAGGGTGGATTTTCGAAACTCTGGATTCTTTTGGAAGATCCGGAGGACTAGATATTGGGTGGAATACCTTCTCTATAAAATTCATCAACTCCTTGGGTTTTGATTCAGGACTCGGTATAACATTCCTCTCAGAAGATTTGGAATATCCACTTAATATTGTCAACATCTACGGCCCCTGCCAAAACAGAGGCCCCTACTGGGACAAAATGTTCTCAAAATATTTCTTGAAAGATCAACAAGTTATACTTGGAGGGGATTTAAACTTCTCCTTGGGTTTTTCTAAAGTTTGGGGAACACACGCGAGAGAAGATCCTTTGACCAATTTCTTCACTCAAAAGTTGGCTGAGTGCAACTTATTGGACCTTGAGCCTGTAAAACTCAAACCAACTTGGAGAAATAACAGAGTTGGAGATGCCAGTGTAGCCAAAAGATTGGATCGTTTCCTGATAAAGGACTTTCTACTGGAAAAGCCTCTACAGATGAAGCAGTGGATCAGTTATGGAGGCATTTCAGACCATTGTTCGATCTTTCTAGAATTAAGAAAAGGGCTGAACTAGCCACCAAGCTCTTTCAAATTCAACAGGAATTGGTTAACCAATGACTCTTTCACCAAACCGGTTCGAGAAAACTGGTCCCCCTTTACTCTAGAAATCAACTGCACGGTTTGTGCACACTTTGTTAAAAACCTCCAAAGATTAAAACCTAAAACAAAGAGCTGGGCTTATCAAAAATTGCTTTCAGAGGACCTAGAACTCAAAAATCTAGAAAGCAAACTAAAGCTTTTGTTGGAGGAAGAATGGGGTGGTTTTGCATCGTTAGAAACTAAAACAAATTTGCTCAGAATGGAAGAATGGAGGAATAGACTAATCAAGGAAAAGGAAGAAATGTGGAGATTAAAAGGCAGAGCCATTTGGATGAAAAGTGGAGATGAGAACACAAATTTTTTTCAAGCTTATGCTAAAGGTAGAAAGTTCTCTAACACCATCTGGCATCTTAAAGACCAAGATGGAACACACGAACATACCTTTGAAGGAATGCCAAGAATAGGGAAAAAGTACTTCCAGGAACTCTATAAAGCTGAAAACAAGGCTACCATAGAAGAAGTGATCTGAATGACACAATACTTCCCTATTTTTGCAAATGAGGAGGATAATAGAATGCTAATGGAGGAGGTAACCATAGAGGAGCTAAAAGGAGTGATGAGCAACTTTCAAAAGGACAAAATCCCAGGACCATATGGATGGACCATTGAGTTTTTCATGGGATTTTTTGATCTCCTTAGACAAGATATTCTAAGACTAGTTGAAGAGATCAGGCAAATAGATCGAATGCCACTCAGCCTAAATTCCACTTTCATAGCTTTAATCCCCAAAAAAGACAACCCGGATTCAATGGATGTTTTCATACCAATTTCAATGTGCAATTGCATCTACAAGATCGTGTCCAAAGTCTTAGCAAGAAGATTAAAAATAATCCTCTCTGACAAAATTTCGCTTGAATAGTTCGGATTTCTGGAAGGAAGATAGATCCATGAAGCGATAGGGGTGGCACAAGAAGCATTACACAACATCAAATCCAGAAAATTAAAAAGTGTTGTCCTGAAAATCGATCTCTCCAAAGCCTACGATAGAGTAAGTTGGCTCTTTCTGCGTCTCCTCTTGACACATTTAGGCTTTGTAGTCCCTTTCATCAGATGGATTATGTGTTGCATCACTACTGTCTCCTAATAAGTGCTCATAAATGTTTTGACATCGCATTTTTTTAGATCTAAAATGGGCTTAAGACAGGGATTACCTCTTTCCCCTCTGCTTTTTCTCCTAGTAGCTGAAGGACTAAGTAGGGCACTTGCTGTTGAAAAACTTTCAGGATCCTTTCCAGGAATTGATATCACTACTTCTCTTCAAGTTACTCATCTTCTCTTTGTGGATGATATACTTATCTTCACTTCGGGGTCTAGATTGGAGGCTGGGATCCTAAAAAACATTTTAAATATCTTCTGCAAAGCTACAGGAATGTTCATAAATGAAGAGAAGTCTACCCTCACTTCCTTTTTACTCTCAGATAGAGAAAAAGGACTTTTCGACAATTTTTTCCCTTCTCTGAGAAGACTTTAGAAGAAGGGCTGAAGTATCTAGGTTTTGTTTTAAAATCAAATGACTACACGAAAGAGGATTGGACTTGGATTTTAAAAAAATTGGAAAAAAATACTCTTATCTTGGAGTCATAGATGGCTTTTCAGGGCAGGTGGACTGGTCTTAGTTAAATCAGTCTTGGAAGCTATTCCAGTTTTTTCGATGTCACTCCCTTGGATCCCTAAAGGAACATTGGAGGCAGCTCAGAAGCTCACCTTCATATTTCTTTGGAGTGGGAAGAAAGCTTCACATGTGACACCCTGGGTTCGATGGAAAAGGATCGTTGTCTCAAAGGCCCTAGGAGGATGGGGATTAAAAAACATTCATGTTTTTTCAAAAGCATTGGCTGCAAAAGGGGGTTGGCAACTATTAACCACAAACAGTCTCTGGAAAAAAGTAGTTATAAGATAATACATTGAACCTGATTCTGTGGTGTCGTGGATCAGATGGGGTCAAAAATCATTGAAACGAGTTTCAGTCATTTGGAAGGCTATCATCAAATCCTTCTCAGTTATCAGGGAAGGACTGGTTTGAAAAATTGGAAATGGTCATCGGGTGAGGTTGGGTAATGACCGCTGGATGGGAAGTGAAGGCAATCACCTTCTTTCAAATCACCTTACTCATCTGCTAAGAATTAAATGCTTTGACACTTTAAACAAACTTGCCAATCCAGATACCACAAACATCTGGACTCAAGGATGGAAATTTGCCACTGGTCTCGAACTAAATGATGCAGATACAAGAGAGCAGGAAATATACATTACAGTCCTAAAAACAACACAAGTTAGATTAAGGGACCAAGAGGATGAACTTGTTTGGGACCGAACTGCCTTTGGTATCTACACTCCAAAGGAAGGCTATAACTTCTTAATCCAAGAACAAGCCCATGCAAAACCTGTCTGGTGGTGGAAAAAACTTTGGAGAATAAATTGTCCTGCAAAATCGAAACTTTTTATGTGGAGTGTGCTAAAAAACAAGGCTCCAACGTGGGACATACTCCAAAAAAGGAATTTTTCTGGCCCGGGTAGGTTTCCTCTGTGTAAAACAGACGAAGAAACAATGCATCACCTCTTCATAGACTGTCTTTATATAAAGAAGGTATGGACAGAAGTGTCTAGACTTCTAAATAAAAAATTTCATTGGACCAGTCACACATTGGAACAATCCTGGAGGAACTGGTGGGAGAACATAATTTTTAAGAGCTATAGATTGCTACCCCTGTTGATCATCTGGGGTTTGTGTCTTACTAGGAATGAAGTCATTTTTAATGAAGTTGTACCAGCACCCGAAAAAACTACTCTCAATAGCTTGGCCATCCTATCCTCTTTTTTTTCAACTGAAGGGAGAGTCAAGACCATAATTATAAGAGAAGTGACCATCGATAAAACAAGTCCTTAGTGTTTTTTTGATGGAGCCTCCCAAAATTACATTTGTGTGGGGTGGAAGGATCTTATATACCAGACCACTACACTTTGACTTCTGGCTTGGGAGTAGGAATAGACAATTATGCAGAACTTATGAGCCTAAAACTACTCATGGCCTTTGCACTTGAACATAATTGTAAAGTGATAGCATTTTATGGAGACTCAAAAAAATGTGATAAACTTGATTAATGGTTCTCAAAGTTGCACAAATATCAGACTTGTTAATATTGTGGAAGACATAAAATCACTACAGAGGGTTTTTGATTCATTTCCCTATATACATGTATACAGGGAAATAAACGAAGAGGCAGACCGGGCCTCAAAAGAAGGCACACACATGGAATTGGGCCACTGGAAGATTTTAGAGTTCTTAAATGAACAACTTCAAGAGAAACAAAGAACTTTCTTGTGAACATTGGATACCTTTTTGGGTTGCAAATTTTTGTAAAATCCTAACAGATTAGAAGACATAACTACAAAGAAGAACTTCAACAGGATTTGAAGTAAATACACAGACATACAGATTACAGGAATACACTCTAGAAGTGTATCTACAAAAATGTAATTTTGATCACATTTGATGATATAAAAAATTGAGTTTTTCCTTGGAAAAAATTAAATTAACCCTAATATTTAAAATTATGATTAAACCCTATTTAAAACTAGGTGCAATTTAACCTTAATTTAAACTACAGATTATAGATTAAAACTTAGAACTCTTAGGTTTAGAACTTTTAGGGTCTATGGTTTAGAAGGTTTTGTTACAACGTTTAGGTTTTCGAAGGTTAGGTTTTAGTTTTATTGTAACTATCGCCATTCTCCTTGTAACAATACATTAATTCATAGAACTTTTGTGCACGTGGGAAATCCAGAGACACACGATGGTCATGATTTGGAAGGTTTTGTGGATCATGCATGGAGTAATCCAATTGTGTTCTATGAAACTCATAGGATGATTAAAAAAACTGTGATTTTTATCTCAATGACCCTTGGAGCGACCAAAACTGTAGAGTTACATTAATGGAAATTATGAAACAATATAATGAGATAGACATATTTAGTTTGTACATGTCTACATGCGTTCACAAAAATAGTACTCCTGCAAATACTATGTCTGAGGCGAAAAAGGTGAAATTTTCAACTACTATAGTACATTCCAATGTCTTCAAAGTTTAGTTTCACGACTTCATTTGATCTATAAATGTGGCATTGCCAGCTCTATAGCTTAAATATTTTGGGATGTGTGAGGAGATCCAAGAAAGATATTAGCAAGATATGATCCTTGTCTTGATGATCATGCCAAAGTTTAGAACAACAGACTTGATGTTCAGACAGCTCTTCAAGTTATTAAAGGCTCGCAGCTAAAGAATATGAATCTCGAGGTTTGGTAGGATATGAATCTAACTATAAATGGCACACATGCAATTTAAATCATTAAGCTTGAACAAGGGCTTAATTAGAGCATGCACCTGAACCCGAGCACATGTAATTTAAAATCCATCTATAAAAGCGTAACAAAGAGGACAGAACCCAAGGCGTGAAATCATTTTTGAACAATCTTGTGAAAAGTGAGGATTTTGTGCTCGAATAAAATCTAGAGAAAGAAAGACATTTTAGGCCAGAGGTTTCATTTCCATATCTTCACCCATAACTCTGAACAGGGTAGCTCAGAGTGGCCTAGAGCTAGAAGGTAGGCTTGTTTTACTTTTTTGTATGATTTTTTAATACATTAAAATATACATATTTAAGGTAGAGATCAAATATTTTTTAAACTTCCAAACAAAAGAATGTCTTTACTAGTATTTAGGTTTAAAAGAACTTTTTAACTTGTATTGAATTTTTATGAGAAAAATATTTTTAGAATGGAATAATTTTATTTCGTGATATTTCTTTTCTCTAACTCTTGGTATGATATGATACCTTGTTTATTTTACCTTCACAATCTAGCACCTGATAATTAATTCTAAATAAATTGCTTATTGAATTATATCACAATTGAGTAATCAACTAAAAACATGTAACAAAAGATAAATAAAATCAATCTCATATTACCTGAACACTAATATTTTTTGGTATATACCCCTGTAAAAACCTTGGAGGAAAAACCACTCCTAAGATACTTTTATTAAGATCAAATCAGGGTAGATGAAATGACCCACTGAGAGAATACACACTGCATACACACCTAACAATGCTTGTGTTGTTGTATGACTGTGTACCGGCATAATTTTTGGTATATACTGATTCATAAAGACCATTTAGAAGTGCATTTGTGGATTTTGGATTATTTAGACTGAGTTTCCTTCCCTTTTCATTTGTTAGCGGGCCTTTGTTGATTCTTTGTATCCATCTGCAACTGATTTCCAAACCTCAACATATGTGCATGCACATGTTTTCATCCTTGCTCAGCATAGTTATGTCCTCATCTTTGTATTCCATTTTACATACATGTGTTGCTCTCGATGATCTGTTTTTTAGTGGTTAAACTTATTTCTGACCACAGTATCCAAGTGTTATTTATCTTTAAGATCAATATAGCATTATCGTCTCCAATAAGTATAGAGTAAATAAACCATGAACAATGAACAATCATACACATACATAATACGCCAATATTTTTATGTGGAATAATGGGATAAAACACATAATGTTTTCTTATATGTCTTTAAGAATTGCATTCATTGGAATCCTGCCAACTTCCTTTTTCCCTGACTACAACTAGAAGGAGCTCGATCTATAAATGTGGCATTGCCGACTCTAGCCATTTTGCAGGAGATCTATAAATGTGGCATTGCCAGCTCTATAGCTTAAATATTTTGGGATGTATGAGCAGAGGCCAAGAAAGATATTAGCAAGATATGATCCTTGTCTTGATGATCATGCCAAAGTTTAGAACAACAGACTTGATGTTCAGACAACTCTTCAAGTTATTAAAGGCTCGCAGCTAAAGAATATGAATCTCGAGGTTTGGTAGGATATGAATCTAACTATAAATGGCGCACATGCAATTTAAATTGACAAACAGACAAGGGCTTAATTCGACATGCACACAGACAGGGCGCACATGTAATTTAAAATCCATCTATAAAAGCGTAACAAAGAGGACAGAACCCAAGGCGTGAAATCATTTTCGAACAATCTTGTGCAAAGTGAGGATTTTGTGCTCGAATAAAATCTAGAGAAAGAAAGACATTTTAGGCCAGAGGTTTCATTTCCATATCTTCACCCATAACTCTGAACAGGGTAGCTCAGAGTGGCCTAGAGCTAGAAGGTAGGCTTGTTTTACTTTTTTGTATGATTTTTTAATAGATTAAAATATACATATTTAAGGTAAATATCAAATATTTTTTAAACTTCCAAACAAAAGAATGTCTTTACTAGTGTTTAGGTTTAAAAGAACTTTTTAACTTGTATTGAATTTAATCTGAGTAAGATTTTTATGAGAAAAATATTTTTAGAATGGAATAATTTTAGTTCGTGATATTGATTTTCTCTAACAAGTCTTGGTATGATATGATACCTTGTTTATTTTACACTCACAACTTAGTACTTGATAATTAATTCAGAATAAATTATTTATTGAATTAAAGCACAAGTGAGTAATCAACTAAACATGTAACAAAAGCATAAACAAGGAAACCAAATCTCATGCACAAGACATCAATATTTTCGGGTATAAGTCTGTGGAAAAAACCTTGGAGGAAAAACCAATCCTAAGATACTTTTATTAAGATCAAATCAGGGCAGATGAAATGACCCACTGAGAGAATACACATTGCATACACACCTAACAATGTTTGTGTTGTTGTATGACCGTGTACCAGCATAATTTTGGAATATACCAAATCACAAAGACCATTTAGAAGTGCATTTGTGGATTTTGAATTATTTAGACTGAGTTTCCTCCCACTTTCATTTGTTGGCGGAACTGTGGAACTGTTGATTCTTTGTATAATCTACAACTGATTTCCAAACCTCAAATCCATGTGCATGCACATATGTTTTCATCCTTCTACTCCAGAAAGCATAGTTATGTCCATCATACTGCAATATTCCATTTTTATACATATTGTTGCTCTCCGTGATCTACATTTTAGTGGTTAAACTGATTTCTGACCACAATATCCAAGTGTTATTTATCTTTAAGATCAATATAGCATTATCATCCAATAAGTATAGAGTAAATAAACCATGAACAATGAACAATGAACAATCATACACATACACAATACACCAGTATTTTTATGTGGAAACCCAATGTGGGAGAAAACCACATAATGCTTTTTCTTATATGTCTTTAAGAATTACATTCATTGGAATCACCAACTTCCTTTGTTCTCCAGCTACAACTGGAAGGAGGCTCTGACCCCCTATATTTTCAGGCTACAATCTGAAGGAAGCTACAACTCTCCAATTCTCTGGCTACAACCAGAAGGAGGCTACAACCCCCTATGTTCTCTGCCTACAACCGGAAGGTGATTTCAACCACCTATCTTTGCCCCATCCTGCCACCCTGAAATATAAGTAAGATGGTGAAACCAATGTCTCACTGTCACTGTGAGATATACCACTATAAACATGTACCCACCTGTACCACTAACCACTTCCGTGTAATCAACATGTACTTGAACTAAGCCTATCCAAAGGAATTGAGTCTAAATATAACTTCATTTATAACCTTATTTATCCTTTATAAAATGAAAGATAAACATTTTAATATTTACATTTTTTATAACCAAACTATGATGAATATAAATATTATATACAAAATAAAAAATACCCAAATAAAATGTATTTTTAAAAATTGTTATTAAATTTTGTATCGAGAATATATCCATAAAATACATGGTAAAAATATAAATAGAGTTCAAAATTTAAATGTATATACAAATGAAAGGGAAAATGGTAAAACTAAAGATAGTTTTTTGGAATTTTTCAACCTTAGATTAAACCCTAATTTAAACTATAGATTAAAACTTAATTTAAAGTAAAGATTAAACCCTAATAAAACTATAGATTAAATTTAACCCTATTTTAAACTATAGATTAAATTCTAATTAAATCTAATTTAAACTAGGATTTAACTATATATTAAACCCTATAAATTAACTATATATTAAACCCTAATTTAACTATAGATTTAATTTAATTTAACTATAGATCCAATTTAAATTAGGGTTTAACTATATTTAAATTAGTGTTTAATCTATACTTAAATTATAGTGAAACCCTAATTTAATGTTTATATTTATCTATATATTAAAC
>SNQJ01S0053254.1:52006-63082 GCA_010110895.2 Picea sitchensis
GGAGGGACACACCATTGATCCGATGTTACCGTAATAGGAGGTGGCGTAAGGACCTTGGCACCCTCCTTCAACGTGCCACCCCCCCTGCCTCGCTTGTTGTAGCCTGAAGTCCCTCCTTTGCTCTTTCCTAGTGATCCACTCCTACGCTCCGCTCCTTTGCTCCCGTCCCTATGCTCCCGGGGTCATCTTCTTTCTCTAAGGCTTTGAGAGGAGCATAACCCATCAAGATTGTGTCATCCTGAGTAGCCATTTGGAGGCACTTCTTCGGGAGATCCTCCTCAACGTAGAAGATATGGAATTCCTCCATTCGTGACTCCATGGTGTAGGTACTGTGGTGAGCCATTGTAATTGCCCGAGTTTCTTCCTTAGGTAAGCTGGTTGGAGGTTGCCAATTCTCTGGCATCGTGAAGAGCATAGACTCCGGAGGGAGATGTATGGGATCCTTTGGGATGACCTCCTCCACAAACGTTGCTGGAGGTGACCAGGCCATCCTTTCACTGCCATCCCTACAAGCAATCTGAGCTCTCTGAGTGCAGGCAATTGAGAGCACCCTCTCGAGCCTCTACAATCATTTTTGTCTTGCATCTAGGTTGTACCAGATAGGGCCACGATGCGAATTTCCTCTCTCCCGGGGCATCGAGAGGATGATGCTAATGGAAAAGTTGCAGGAAGTGTAGCAATGGTCGCTCCCAAGCTCAAGACTGCTAGCCTAGTGCGGATCGAAAGAGAAATGAAGAAATCTGATGCAGAGCTGGATGATAACCGGGAGGTGTGACGGGATGGCTACCATTATCACCTCCCTAGCATTGAATTTATTGGTTGTCGGGTTGTTTGTGTGAGGGAGAAGTCCCATGGCTCTTGGCTGGCAGCTGTGGCTGGCTCCCATTCTTAATGACGAGGGGATAGGATTCGGCCATCCTTATTTATGGCTTGGCCAAGCCTGGTGCGATGTGGCACTTAAGTGTTGTGTGTCACCCTATATGGGGTAACTATAGATTAAATTTAACTTAGGGTTTAGCTATAAATTAAATTATATATTAAATCTAATTAAATTCAAACTATATATTTAAACCTTAATTTAAATCAAAGATTAAACCCTAATTAAACTATAAATTAAATTTAACCCTAATTTAAATTATAGATTAAACCCTAATTTAAACTATAGATTAACTAAATATTAAATTTAAATTAGAGTTTAACTATAAATTAAATTATTTTTTGTTTCGTTAGCGAGCTAGGGTTTGATAGTCACGACGAGCTAGGGTTTGACAGTCGCGGCCACAACCGAGAGCAACATGACCACCAAAAGGGGGGGTAAGGGGACCCCCTCATACAAACATGTAGTGGTGGACAAAGAGAAAGGGCCAAGAGGCATAGTTTTCAAGGCACCAACGATAGGAACCTCAGGATCAGACTCAGGGAAGCATCAAGAAAGAAGCCAGGACAAAAATTAGACCACAGGTGAATACACTAAGGAAACTCAGAATGAGATGCAAGAGACCGCAAAGGCCAACGGGACAGAAGGGCACAACCCATGCAAGCCCAAAACAACAATGATACCCAAGGTAATAATGGAGGACCCACAAATGCAACTCTACATTGACCAGATGAAGACGCATGTGCTCATATGCAAGTTCATGGGGTTATGGCCCACAGAAAGAACTCCGTGCAACTGGATCAAATATCAATGGAAGCCAAATGGAGAAGTGGATCTCCACCCTGGCTCGAAGGGTTTATTCACAACAGTCTTCATGAACTTGGAGGACAGGGATAGAGTCTTCGAGGGAGGTCCATATTTACACGCCTCAGTTGGACTGTACATGCAACCCTGGAAAGAAAATTTCTCCCCGGAAAAAGAAACATTCAAAAAGGTACCAGTCTGGCTAAGATTCTATTCCTTGCCCTTAGACTACTAGTTTCCCTCCACCTTTGAAGCAATAGGGAACAAACTAGGGAAATATGTGAAGACCTCAGAAGCCACCCTAAAAGGAAGATACACATCGTACGCAAAAATCTGCATAGAGATGGACGTTTATGGAGCACTCCCAGAAGCCATAAATCTAGAATTCAGGGATGAGGAATGGATCCAAAACATAGATTACGAACAAATCCTCTTTAGATGCAGAAGATGCCATGAACATGGCCACTTGATCAGAGAATTCCCTCTTAATAAAAAGCATGAAGCAACAAACCCCAAAACACAGAGGGATGAGGAAGGGTTTATAACACTGAACCCCAGTAACAGAGAAAATAAAAAGCAAAATAAAACCTCAGCAGGAAATAACCAGGAGACTCGGAATAAAATGGAAGGAAGGGACCAAACCAATAAAGGGACAGAAGACGAAAGTGACTCGACAAAAGTTCAAGAGGTCAGAGACCAAGAAACAAAAGAGCCTACCAATCGGCCAAGCAACACAACAACACAAGAGAGTTGCGTAACCCCGATGGATGGAGAAACAAAAGAAGACAACACCGCCATGCAAGATGCAGAGGGAGATGCAGAGATGACCCCATGCGAAGTAGGCACAAAAGACCCTGATCTCAAGGACCTGGTGGAAAGGGAAGGGATAGACCTTCTGAACATATTGGAACAATGGAAAAGGAGGGGAGTTGACAACATACCAACATAGGAACTTGACCGCATCCAGTACCTATTTCTCCTACGGGAGGAATCCAAAGCCAGAGGAAAAAAACAGACACACAGGGAGATAGGACACCTAGGAGTCAAAGCCGGTGAAGGACAACCACAACTATCACCCAAGCAAACGAGGAGGAAAAAAGGTAGGAAATCAAATAGTGTAGCCCTACAGGAGATTGGAGTGCTACTGATAAATTTGGGTAAGATCAAGAAACTCTTTCCCCACTCCCCCCCACATGTTTAAATGAAGGTCATAACTTGGAATATAAGAGGCCTAAAAAACCCAAGAAAGCAAAGAATCCTTAGGAATAAACTAAAGCAGGAACAACCGGATCTTTGTTTCATTCAAGAGACAAAATGCACTACAGACAGAATTGAGGCAATCAATAAACAAAATTGGTGCAAGTACAAGATGGTAGCCATCGAAGACCACCAAAGGTCGGGCGACATTCTCACTTTATGGAACCCACAAATTTTAAATCTAATAGCGGCCAAAGCAACCAGGTACACCCTAATGGTACGCATGAAAATCATTGGAAACACAGAGGAGATTCTTTGCACTAATGTGTATGGGCCCCAAGGGCCAAAGGAAAAGAGAGGAATGATCTGAGACCTAGAAGATATAAAATCCCAATCCACCAACCTCCACTAGATCCTGGCAGGGGAATTCAACATCATCACCTCACTTGCGAAGAAGAAAGGTGGTACAAGAAGACTGGATTGGGATGCAGATATTTTTTCCAAGTTCATAGACAAAGTGGAGTTGGTAGATCTCAAAACTAAGAATGGCCAGTTCACCTGGAACAATAAACGGATGAACCAGTTTCAGGTAGCTACAAGACTCAACAGATTCCTTATATTGGAGTCAATCATTATGCAGGGGCTAACCTTAGATTGCAACATCCTTCCACGGGGTGGAACTGATCACTGGCCAGTGCAACTGGAAGCAGACTTCCAAACAACACCAAAGAAAAGACCCTTCAGATTCGATAAATGTTGTATTGATCACCCGAATTTCAAGGAAAGAATCAAACAGTGGTGGTGGGAGGAGCAACCGGAGAAAGGGACAAGGATGTTCAAACTTCATAAGAAACTTTAGTACATCAAAAACAAGCTCAAAGAGTGGAATAGAGATACCTTTGGGAATATAAACAAAGAGAAAAACAACATAGAAGAAAAAATGAAAAAAATCCAAGAAACCTGCATGCGGGAAGGCTATACTAAGGACCGAAAAAAGTAAGAGATCCAAATGACCCAAGATTGGGAGGCGCGATGCCAGCAGGAAGAAACACTCTGGCATCAAAAGTCTCGCATCCGATGGCTAAAGGAGGGAGAGCAGAACACCAAGTTTTTTCATAGAACAACGATGGCCAGAAGAGCCCACAACAAAATCCTAAGGATCAAGGACCAGGATGGAATTGAGAGTGAGTCACATCAGTAGATTGAAACCACTCTGGTCAAACACTTCCATGGGATAGCGCAAGAACCTCACCAAGACAGATCGGAGGCCATTCAAAGGATAACCCATCATATTCCATGCCTGATCACAGAGGAACAAAACATCTCCCTAAACAAACGTATTACCATGGAAGAAGTTGACCAGGCTCTCTAGGAAATGCCCAGTGGGAAAGCACTAAGTCCAGATGGCTTCTCAATGGAGTTCTTCAAATCTTACGTGGAAACCGTCAAACATGACATTTACAAGGTAGTAGAACACTCTAGAAGGTCCGCCTCCATCCTTAAAGCATTAAACGGCACAATGATCACACTAATACCCAAAGAAAATGAAGCCAAAACCCCTGATCGGTACAGACCTATAACGCTATGCAATGTGGTTTACAAGATAATCTCCAAATTCATAGAAAATAGACTAAAACCCCTCCTACATTCATTGATGTCGCAAGAACATGCAGGCTTTGTGGAAGGAAGACAAATAATGGACAACATCATCCAAGCCCACGAGATCATCCACACCTTGAAGCTTCAGAAGAGGGGGGTAATGACAATACAACTGAACCTAGCAAAAGATTATGATAAAATTAGCTTGCACTATATGGTCAAGACTTTGGAAGCCTTTGGTTTCACCCAACACTGGATCAACTGGATTGTCAGTCTCATATCCACAAAAAGATACTCGATGCTAATCAATGGATCCCTGACCAAACCTTTCTAGCCCATGAGAGGTATCAAACAAGTAGACCCATTGTCCCCCTTCCTATTCACTCTGATGATGGAAGGCCTCAACCAGAGCATAAAGAGAGCAACCGCAACTGGGGAAATAACAGGGCTCAAACTCTTCGAAAACTTCCCTACTTCAACACACCAACATTTTGTAGATGATACCTTACTCCATGGCATATCCACGGTCAAGGAAGCCAAAGCCTACAAATGAATCCTAGAATATTTTGGGGAAGCCTCGGGCGCTGAGATCAACCACTCCAAGTCGATGATCTTTTTCTTCAATACCAATCCAGCTATCCAAAGGAATTTGACCAACATTATAGGCTTWGAATGAAAAACACTCCCAGACAAGTATTTGGGGGTTCCATTGACAGATAAAGTGTACAAAATGTCAACTTGGGAAGGAGTAATAAACAGGTTACAAGAGCGAGTTAAAAATTGGATGTATAGATCCCTCAATCTAGCAAGCAGACTGATCCTAACCAAGTATGTTTTACAAGCAATCCCAACCTTTATGATGTCCATCTTCCCCACTCCACAAGGGATCCTATAGAAAATAAGACCCATCCAGAGGGACTTCCTGTGGCAAGGCACGAAAACAAAGAAAAAATGGGCCCTGGTGGCTTGGGGGAAAGTCTGCAGGCCAAAAAGCAAAGGAGGCATGGGGCTACAAGACCCACAATTGACCAATAACGCATATGGGGTGAAACTTTGGTGGTGTTGGGTCAAAGAAACTACTACACCTTAGGTAAACCTATGGAAGGAAAAGTATGCCCTAGACATTCACGATCAGGACATAATCTGCTTCGGAGGAACCAGGGAAGGGTTGACCATATGGAACCTAGCCTAGCACAACAAAGCCTCGATTCAGACACATAGCTTCTGGGAAATCAGGAATGGCAGAACAACCAGATTCTGGGAGGACGCTTGGCAACAAGAACCAAGGATGGAGAACCCAGACATAGGGATACTCCAACAAGAGCTAATCACACAAGGTAAAATCAACATCTACCAATACTGGAAACAGGAAATGGACTGCAACAAATGGAGACTCTGGGACAAGATTATTCCACAGAACAACGATATGCCCACAACAATAGTAAAATAGGAGGAGGAACTGGGAATATGGAAAATAACAATCACTGAAGGAGAGGACCAGTTGAGGTGGGGACAAAAGGAAGGAAGGGAATTCAACCTGAAATAAGTCTAACACTATATGGCAGACCTAGACCAAGAAGACCCAACGCAACATTGGGATAAGCTATGGAACAACCCCCAATGCCCAAAGATAAAAAAATTCCAATGGCTAATACTACACAACCGCATTCTAACTTGGGATAACCTAAGGAAAAGGGGATTCACAGGCCCATCAAGATGTCATCTTTGTCAATCCCAGGAAGAAACAACAAACCACCTCCCCACTAAATGCGCCTACATTGCATAACTTTGGTTCTGGGCAACAAGTATCTTCCACCAGTCCGACAGGATCCGAGGTAACATTGTCGCAACCATCAATCTATGGAAAGAGAACTATAGCGAACAAGAAGAGGTGAACCTCTGTTGGATCCTCACCCCAGGAATGATCATATGGTCGATATGGAAGGAAAGGAACCAACGCATTTTCAAAAACCAAAGCTAGCCCGAAGGGAAGATCAAGGAAAAAATAATCTCCATGATACGAGAGACGGAGCAGAGCCGCAACTTCTAGGTAGGTAGAGCGCAACCCACTGATCAGGATTCCCGAGTCCTAGAGGTCTTCCACCTAAACGGTGGAGGAAACCCAATCAGTGCAGATGGGCACCGTAACTCCAAGTAGGTGAGCGCAACTGAAAACCGCCACCTTCAGGCTCCCTCAAGTTGAATTTCGACGGGGTGGCGAAAGGCAACCCAGGGAGAACAGGTTCGGGAGGAGTAATCAGGGACAGTAAAGGAAACATCATCCAGTTGTATGCTAGAATTCTAGGCAACTCAACCAACAACGTCACAGAATTCGGAGCCCTGGAGACTGGCCTAGAGATTCTAAGTTGGGAGGGGATGACAAACACCATAGTGGAAGGAGATTCCACGCTGGTTATCAACATAGTAAGAAAACTCCAAAACAGTACCAGAATGGGAAAAATCCAGAGGCACTGGCGATTGGCCCACCTACTGCAAAAAATCTAGGAGCACTTATGGACATGGATCACTGTGGAGTTGCATTGGGTTCAAAGGTTAGCAAATGGATTGGCGGACAGAATAGCGAATGAGGGGGTCGATAACAAAGGTCTAGAATTGGACACAATCTGGAGAAACATCCCACAAGGTCAATTCCGAGCAGATTGCACCCAACTTGCTTCAAAAGACTAGGACAACAGTAGTAGTATGAAAGATTACGACAAGAATGGAGGCACAACAGGCACTGAAGGGCACATAGGTTCCAAGCATAATCCAATTTCCCACCAATCAAAGAAGGCTACAAATACAGACACAGATCACACATCAGGCGAAAGCACAGCACCATGGTCCTGTCAATAGAAAGAAGTACAGAGGCTACCCATGGGAAAGAAGAATAGATAACCTACAGGTGGTGAAGGACGAAGGATGAAGGGGTTCACCAAGGCCAAGTCTGGGCACACCTCAACTAAGTACTGTTATGGGATCGGGAAATGAATGGCGTACAATGTGCAGGGAAAAGAATTGGCACAAGGATTACGGTAAGGTCATCAAGTGCACACGCTCTGGAATAGAGGATACTGACTAGAAGGACCACCTTGATGAGCATGCCATGATTGCAAGGATGGGACCGTAGTCGGGTTGGCTCCATAAAAGAAGTTATAACAGAAAGAACCACAGACTGGAGAAAAGCAATTACAGGGGCCACCTTACATACTAGAAAGAGAAGAAGCGGAACAGGGGAAGAACCCAACATAAAAACTACCACTTGCAAGCAAAGATGGTACGCATGAAGAAAACCAACAGTAAGAGAGGCCCCCAG
Source organism: Picea sitchensis (assembly GCA_010110895.2). Taxonomy (NCBI): domain Eukaryota; kingdom Viridiplantae; phylum Streptophyta; class Pinopsida; order Pinales; family Pinaceae; genus Picea; species Picea sitchensis. The sequence goes on from SNQJ01S0053254.1 coordinate 59,800, forward strand.
GGGATGGAACCTCCACAGAGCACCCGTAGGATGACAAGAATTGAACAGGCGGTCAGGGAAGCAAAGAGTACCTTCCTCAAGAATGTAGACATAAAGGGGAAGATGATCATCAAAAGATGGGAGAGAAAAATCAACAATGCTCACACAGGCAAAGCCTAGACAAAACTAACTCAAGAAGCGGGGGGGATAAGGGACCCTGGAGCCACACAGCCTAGGACAACTCTCTACTAACAAAAATGTTGATAGGTAAGATGTGTGCGGACCGGAGGGAGACCAACAGGATAGAAACCAGAGAACAGAAGAAGGTGCTCACAAGTATTTTGAACCACCTCAGCAACCTGGAGGTGGGGGCAAAAAGACTTGCAGAGGACCAGAGAAGCCAGCAGGAAAAACTGGAGCAGATGGCAGGGAAATTCCATCTCTATTTACACTATGTCCACCATATAGACATTACTCCAGCTGACATAAATGGAACCCCAACGTGCATCAGAAAGATACACCTGGTGGAGCATAGGGAGGAGAACGAGGCAAGGAAGGAAGGAGATGAAGAGCACCCTATCAACCTGGACTAGTGCAGGATGAGCCCTGGTCAAGTCTCTCATTGTAGGAGCTAATCCCACTATGCTTATGCTTTCTCTGTTTTCGTTATGCTGGCGTTTTTCAAACTGGATTACGGAGGTTTGGGTCGGTTTCCCATGGTGGCAACCCAGGCCTACCCTGTTATACTAGACATTGCATCCATGGGACCCTAAATCTAGTTTCCGTTCTGGTAGATCTTGGGAGTCCTTGCATCCTTTTTGTACTACAATTTTCTACAGTAATATAGATTCTCACACTCATTTACAAAAAAAAAAACAAAAAAAAAACCTATAAATTAAATTAAATTAAATTAAATAATAGATTAAATCTAATTTAAATTAGGATTTAACTATAGTTTAAACCATATAGAGTAACTATATATTAAAACCTATTTTAATTATAGATTTAATTTAATTTAACTATAGATCCAATTTAAATTAGGGTTTAGCTCTATTTAAATTAGTGTTTAATCTATACTTAGACTATAATGAAACCCTAATTTAATGTTTATATTTATCTATAGATTAAACCCTAATTTAAACTATATATTAAACTTTAATTAAACTATAGATTAACTATAAATTAAATTTAACTTAGGGTTTATCTATAAATTAAACTAATTGAAAGTATAGATTAAATCTAATTAAATTTAAACTATATATTTAAACCCTAATTTAAATTAAAGATTAAACCTTAATTAATCTATAAATTAAATTTAACCCTAATTTAAATTATAGATTAAACATAATTTAAACTATAGATTAACTAAATATTAAATTTACCTTAGAGTTTAAATTAAATTAAATTAAACTATAGATTAAATCTAATTTAAATTAAGATTTAACTATAGATTAAACCCTATAGATTAACTATATATTAAACCCTAGTTTAACTATAGATTTAATTTAATTTAACTATAGCTCTAATTTAAATTAGGGTTTAACTATATTTAAATTAGTGTTTAATCTATACTTAAAGTACAATGAAACCCTAATTTAATGTTTAGATTTATCTAAAGATTAACCTCTAATTTAAAGTAGATATTAAACATTAATTAAACTATAGATTAAATTTAACTTAGGGTTTAACTATAAATTAAATTAAATTAAACTATAGATTAAATCTAATTTAAACTATAGATTAAAGCTAATTAAATTTAAACTATATATTTAAACCCTAATTTAAATTAAAGATTAAACCCTAATTAAACTACAAATTAAATTTAACCCTAATTTAAATTATAGATTAAACCTTAATTTAAATTATAGATTAAATTTAACCCTAATTTAAACTATAGATTTGTAACATCCCACTCTTGCGAGCACATGTTATTGGCTTATTCTTTGAGGACACTTGCATGCAAGTGATCCAGTTTCAGTATATGGATGTATGTTCGCTTATGGATTCTTGTGATGATGTTGATGGATTATGATGTTATGTTATTTGATATCTTTATATTGACAGATGTTATTGACAAGTTTCCCCTGAGTGTGCAAGACACTTGACAGATTGAGGATGCCACTGGCATCAATGGACCTCCTTGGACTCTGGATCGAGTCATAGAGTGGACTGTATTGGTTTGGTTATTTTTATTTATGCATATGTGACATATGATCGAGTATATTATGATGTTGTTTATGGATCATTGACAATGTTTCGTTGATGGATGCAGGCTAGAGATTGATTGCTAATCAGACTCACATAAGAAGTAAAGGGGACATGCAAAACAACCAGATATTGAGGGAGAGGTGTGGTAGCAGCCCTGTGACAGTCCACTAGCACTCCCGCCGTGGCTGTAATTGTAGGTTAACAATTACCTAGTTCGAGAGATCCATGATGCCGTGAGGATAGACTGAGACAGTCGCTCATGAAGATTCTAAGGGACGTGCAATAAGGTAGGGTCCTTATTCCTTAAAGGCCCTTAGTCTCTCACAAGGTTGCCTGAATGGAATGATGACTCCAAGGGTTGGACAACTATCAAAACCAGTCTAAGGTGAGTGGCACCCTTGGAGCACGTAGTGCGTCTTGAAGGGCATGCCACGTAATTAAAATTTGAATCAAAGGCAAGTGGCACCCTTGGAGCATGGAGTGTGTCTTGAAGGGGACGTCGTGGTATAAAAAAAATGAGTCAATGAATTTAGGTGGCCTAGAAAACTTGAGCGAATGTTAAACCTTAAAACCTTGAGCATGTGTCGAATTAATTAATTGATTGATTAATTAACTAAAGAATGAACTTATTAAGCATAATCCCTAAGGGTCTAGGCATTTGAAAATAAATATTTAACTAATCCTAAGTCTAAGTGAGTGACAAGACTACAAACTAATTTTTTTAAATTAAATGATGAGGGGATGAAATAAATCAAATTAAGAATAAATGAAAATAAAAATAAATCCTAAGGAGTGATTAATGCACTTGTGAAAGTAAATACTAAATTAGAATTTAAAGTGAGAAAGAATAAAGAATAAATATGTGTAAGCATAGAAAGGTATCTAGTCTAGTCTAACTAAAGAACTTTCCTAAATTAAACACAACTCAGTTTTAGAAAGATGTCAGTCATTAAAGGGGAAATAAAGGGAATAAAGGGACAACTAGGAGTGACTTTAGGAGTGCTTTTAGGATGGGTGAGGGAAATTGACATTTAATTTAATTAAATTGTGGATTTATTGGTGCAACTAAGGGAATGGGTGACAAGTGTATGGGGGG